>JAYKAV010000223.1:5538466-5597379 GCA_035582835.1 Phoebastria nigripes
GCCGCCGCGCCGCCATGACAGGGCCGCGGGGCAGGGGGAAGCCGAGGGGCCGCCCCGGGGCGTGTGCGCCCACGGGCCGCTGCCTGCTGTGGTGTAGGGAGCGGAGGACGTGGGTTTCTGTCGATGTAGACCCGCCGGCACGTGTATGGGCGCATCTCTTTGCCCAGCACGTTTTCTCGTGCTTTCTCCGGTTTCGTGATATGGTCTCGGTTTCTCAGTGGTACGTGGGGGAGGCGACCTTTGGATGTGCGTGTCATCTGTCCAGTGCCAGAGGAGGGCCCGCCTCTGTTGGTGTGTTGGTCAGGGCCTTGCCTTTTGGGTGTTCCCCAAGGACAGAGCTTCAGTAGTTGCAATGGGCACATGTATTTTTATATACATATTTTCGCATTTTAAAAAGCAGTTTCCGTTATGGAGTGTTCATATGAGAATATGTAAAGAATGCATAAACGCAGTACAGCTGGTCGGTAGGTGTGTTTGACACATGCACACACCCACCGAGGCCCAGCCAGCCTGGCRGAGGGGGCAGCAGGCTCCAGCCCATGGTGGACGGGGGTGGACAGGGTGGAAGGGGACAGAAAGCTTTTGTCACTGGGCTGAGCTCCCGGGCAGCAGGAATCCACTCATGGGGACACACCTCACACCTTACTTGGGCTCATGCTGAATGACACCACCTATAACAACATGCTAATGTGTGAGGCTGGCACAGACAGCCAAAGCATTCAGGTCATCAAAATGTAAGTGGCTAGGGCAGGTTTCCTCCCTGGAGTTGTAAATCTGTTTTCATTACAGCTTTATTCTTCTAATTCCTGAGAGATTTTCCTGCTGAACACTGTGTCTTCAGAATAAAAGGCAAGCCGCTCTGAGCTATGGGACATCATCAAACCTACTGACTGACAAAGAGCCTGCCTGACAACACTAGCCCGATGTACTTGGTGGTAACCTCTGTGCAAGACTGGCAAAATTTAGCTTTTTCTAGCTTCCCTGCCAAGTGGCTGACTTCTTTGACAAAGAGTTCACTTATGTCAGCTGTCCCTTCCATTTCCAGTCAATTGGTTTGCAGGCAGAGCATGAGGATTTCTGGCTGACTCTGGTTTGGACGTATAGGCTGAATGTCATCCTTGTACAGCCCAGAARACTTTTGGAGAGAGAGTTGTGGCAGAAGGCAGGATGGTATCTCACGATCCTCCCCCCAGCATGTAAATTTGATGCCAGAATTTGACCTGTACCATCTTTCTAAAATAATGTCACTAATGGTGGAAAGTCTCTGCTCATACATTACGTGCTCTCACCTCCCCAGTGAAACTGCTAGGCAAACGTTCCAGTTCTTTTATTTTTGTAGTATGCTTACATGTATTATGACCTTTTATTATTAATATTTATATAGTACGTATAAAATATTTTGGCTTATTTGTGTTCTTTGTGAATTACAATAGTGTGCTTTCAGTCAGCTCAGCTGGTTCTCCAAAACATGATGACAATACATTTCTTATGGCTGAACCCTTGTGAGTAGATTCTTGGCTGAACTAAGTTGACTTCAGTGGAGCTGTGCTGCTCACCCAGCTGAGGATCTGGTCTTTAAAATGGAATATGAGGCGATGGTCTGTAAGTGAGACTGATTTAGTTTATCTTGCAGAAATATTTCTTTAAACAGTAGTTTTGCAGCAATTTTATCAGATTTCTATCTCACTTTTAAATCCCACTCATGCTCTGAAATAGGACTCATGAGACTGAAAGAGCTTGTGGCTCTTCTTTGTACAGAGATTTCACCCAGTATGAAAAAGGAAGAGTTGTGAGTCAAAGGTTGACGTTTAACATGCAGCAAGGACACATGCCTGTAATCTCACATGCCTGTGAGATTACACGATCTCTTAAGGAGCCTTGTTTGTGCAAAAGGACTAAAGTGATCACAGCTCAGCGTTGCCTATTGTTTTACGGTAAATGTTTTGCATTATATGGTTGTCTACATGGCATCAGAGCGGTAAGCTGGCTACAGCTGCCTGSCCACTCCCTCCTCCCCCCAGCACTCTCATGGAGAAAGAGAGATTTATCTCACAAGGCTACTCTAGGGACCAAAACTTTCAAAAAAGGCATTACTATGTGACCTTTTTTCTTGGTAAATAAGGAGTGGTGATTACTAAGAAAGCACAAACAGTTCTGAAAGGAGACTTTATTTTCTATTTTCATGTATGTTTATGTAAGTGTTCTTATTTATCACTTGTATGTCCATGTATTGCCCTTAGCTTACGGATAGAAGCTAAACTTTTGAACCCAAACCCTTTGATATCTGCACTACTAGATACTGTGGCTGTAGTCTCGGGTGAGTTCCGATACAGCGGGGACTAACTTCTAGAGCTCTGCCCCGACAGACAGTGGGATAGCAACTGCTTCAGGGCAGCTGGTTCTGGGAACATGAACCCAAGCTTGAGCGCAGCTACCACAGGCAGCCTAGATACAGCACGATCCAGTCCCACACATGGGTCAGGGACCCAAATACTAACTGAATGAAAATAGAGGGTTACTATTCTAGGGCAATGAGGGGGAGTTTCAAAAGTGCCCACAACTTGACCCACATACTTAGTATTTCATAGGTATTTAGCTGCTGCTGCTTTCAGTGGGAAACGATACCTCAAGGAAACTTGCTGATCTGGACTATCAATGGGATTAATGCACCTAAATTGCCCACCTGTTTTTTAGAATGGAAATAATCTGTATTAATTTGACCCTAGCGCCTAACCTTTCTGCTACTGAAATCAACGCCAAGTAATCCATTGAGTTCTATGGTGTGGAATCAAACCAGTAAATTGGAGAACTCCTCCGTCAGGAAATCGTATGTGGCCAGAAATGAAAACAGCMGTGAATGCTACGTTGATGTTTTCAGGCCCCAGATGATTTTCAGTGTTTGTTTTGGATATGGGTATCCATATGTGAGGGACTGCTACCAGCTATATTGTGTTTTCCTGCATCTGTCTCTGTGTGGCACTGGTGCACTTTGAGAAATTCTTGAAGATGAACTAAAGATGTGGGATTTTGATGGATTCAACTGCTGTGCAGACATTTATATACTATTGTCATTCCATTTTACTCAGTGCATTCCAAAAACTTTGCAAAAGTGCTGAATAGTCCTGACACACCATTTATACAGCATGCACATTCATATTTCTATTATACACAGCCAAACCAATTATAATCTGCTACTGTTGTTTTATTGACTGCATTATGTAAAAGCCTTTCTTACAAATTGTTTCATGACTTTTGCAAGTTCTTCATCCAGAAAGACGAAAAGTAACAATAGCATCTCCCATCACAGACAYGCATGTGTAAGGCAGTCTATATTCTCCTCTCCCATGTGAGTCAAAGGGAAATCTGTTTCTTCAACACTCTTAGAATATGCAGAAAATCTAGCCTGTCTGCCACACTGAGATCTTTATATATTTTATATATTTTATATGCCTGCCTAAGTATATAGGCAGGAAGAGGCACCCAGAGTGACAATCATCTCTTTTGCAAAGAACTAGCACAAGACATGCACTGTTTGAGCTGTCAGAAGAGGTCTTAAGTGGCCATTAAACACTGGCTTGTATCAGCCTTCTTCACAGAGTTGAATTGAACCCCAAACTATGACTATATCTGTATTGAGTATCTAGTTTCAACAGAGCTCCACCCAAATGGAAGAGGATTCAGAGAATAACTGGAGTTCTGCTGATTTCCTGCCTTCTAATACCAAATATTTTTTATCTTTGGTAAAGAATTTTAATATGCTGGACTCCTGGTGTCAGAACCCATCTCTTTCATTTGGCCATGTTTACTTTTGATTTACACCTTTTAGCCACAGCTTTTGCGGAAAGTAATGCACTCCCAGTGCAAATAAACTGGAGATTGTGAGGTGCGACCTATTTACCTGCCCTTGAGGAAAGACGGGTAATTTTAAAACTTCGCTGTAGGAAAGAAGGGATTGCACTATTATCTGCATGGCCTAAAATGACTCATTCAAAAGATAAGCAAGGCTATTTAAATCTTGACTTGATTTGGCAAACGGTTGTCACTACCACACCCTCTACTTTCCTAACCTGTTTACATGTATGTAGAAATATTTCTAAACATTTCCTTTAGCATGTGATGCTAAAGCAGATGATATATATGAAAAGCTCTCTTTTGTGGGAATAGTGAGAACTGGTCTTACTGCAATAGTTCTTTCTTTTCTTTCTTAACTACCCTTTAGGTCAGACACTTGACTTACTGTTAATTTCACAGAAGTCATCTATTATGTAGGAGAAAATCTTGAGTATTTTAGCTATATGCAGTATTTTAGATAGATCTTGTGTATAAATTTAGTCCCAAGGATTGTAGTGGAACAGGACAAAGAAAGACTCATCAGACAGGGTAAAAGCCAAAAGATTTAAAATTATCATAAAGAAGTTAGTTAGAAAAATTAGAAATAAACCATAGTTTTTTAACAGTGAAGATAGTAACATTTGAATGAATTGGCAAGACAAATTCTCCATCTCTTGATTGGATGGTTTTCTGAAAAATATACTTCAGATGAGCAGAGAATTCTGGTTTCATAGTACAGATCTTGGACTGAATGTAAAATTGAATGCTTTGTGTTACGCAGGATGTCAGCTAAGATAATCTGAAGGCTTCTTCTGACCATAAACCTGTATAAATCTGTGCATCAACAGCCATTGAACACCATTGGCAAGTGGTGATTTCCCCATAACGCTTTCTTTCCCTTCTCACCAGTTTTCCCAGGCTGTCTAGAGCCTACAGAGATGCTTGTTTTAAAGGAAGTAATTCAACCAATGGCCTGTGTAGGTTAGCTGAAAGCTCCTAATTTTCTTTCTACTGCTGGAGAGTCAATTACAACTGGCTGAAATGCTCCATATTCATTAAACTGACCATTTGAAGAGAGAACAGTGTGTGGTCTTTATGCCATATCTACTGGCAGAGCAGGGAAGCAAGATACAAAATGTCTCTTGACATCATCTGCTAAGTGAGTTTGGACAATTTACTTTTTCAGCTCTTTGTCTGCATTTCTCTTCATGTCTTTGTGCCCTGTAAACTCTTTGGGGTACTCAGTGCAGGTGGAAAAACAAGAAAAGCCCCCTGCACAGCCATGGGAAGAGATCATTCCTACCCTGACTTAAATCTCAGCTGAATCTGCTGGATCCTACTGCAATAGTCTCTAACAAAAAGCACTGTTAAGGTGAAATTACATTGTCTTGTGTTTATTTACCAGGCTTCCTCCTAGCTCAGCCAGAAAGCTGCCATGTTGGCTGTCATGGTTTAACCCCAGCTGGCGACTRAGCCCCACACAGCCACTCGCYTGCTCCCCCCCGGTGGGATGGGGGAGAGAATGAGAAGGGTAAAAGTGAGAAAACTCATGGGTTGAGATAAAGGCAGTTTAATAGGTAAAGCAAAAGCCGCACATGCAAGCAAAGCAAAGCAAGGAATTCATTCACTGCTTCCCATCGGCAGGCAGGTGTTCAGCCATCTCCAGGAAAGCAGGGCTCCATCACGCGTAACGGGTACTTGGGAAGACAAACGCCATCACTCCAAACATCCCCCCCTTCCTTCTTCTTCCCCCAGCTTTACATGCTGAGCATGATGCCATATGGTATGGAATATCCCTTTGGTCAGTTGGGTCAGCTGKCCCAGCTGTGTCCCCTCCCAGCTTCTTGTGCCCCCCCAGCCTCCTCACTGGTGGGGTGGGGTGAGAAGGAGAAAAGGCCTTGGCTCTGTGTAAGCGCTGCTCAGCAGTACCTAAAACATCCCTGTRTYATCAACACTGTTTTCAGCACAAATCCAAAACATAGCCCCATACTAGCTACTATGAAGAAAATTAACTCTATCCCAGCCAAAACCAGCACATTGGCTAAAGATTCAGAGGTTCTGTAACTGACTTGTGCAAGATTCAGGATTTGGCTTCTGGTGGTGTGGCACATCCCTCTGTTAATTAAAAGCACATGTCCACATAAGGAATGCAGCTCTTCAAATGTGAACTTCATGTAATTATGAAAGCAGTAGGAGATAAGAATAATTGTTTTCAATTCCAGATGTCCTGTCTTCTTCAGCACTGCAGGAAGATTAARTGAAAGTTGAGTAGGGCAATAACAAAGTTCAAATGCAGGATAACTGATGTTGACCACAGTACTGGTAGGATCTAATGGAGTTCAAAGAAAATTCCTTTCCATATTCCTAGTCACCAAAGAGGTTTCTCACTATCGTTGTAAGCACATCCATTTCATGAGCGTGATTACACACAGAGTGGGTGGTTTGCATAGCTATCAGCCAACAGGGCTGAACTCCCTTGTGCTGTAGACTCTTTTAATGAGAGGGGAGCTACAGCATTTTATGTGAAATGATTTGGTTCTCTGGTTTAACTGGCTTTGTTAAGGACTCCATTCCCCATCACAAAACACATACAATGCATGACATGATAAGGGCAATTTACAACATATTAAACATGTTGAAAGAGTGCTTTCTAAAAGTTCCAGTAAATGTAATCAACTGGTGTGTTGTGTCCGTGTGTGGGCTTAGGGATGAAATAAAGAAAAATTCAGCAGAGGGTTAGGGAAAAGGCAAGAAAAACTAATTGAATAGGGAGCCCACAATGGTTGTACTTTGCCAGATTAATGAGTCACTGTTTGCTGTGCTGTTAAGGCCCAGGAGACTGTTAGAAACTCCAAGGAAGCCATGAAGTATTGCAAGTGTGTCTTAGTAGGCAGAGCAAAAACATTGCTCAATTTAGGAGTAAAACTCTGCTCTCTCAATAGGCTGCATGAGTTCCAGAATCACACAGGCTTCTTGCTTATTGTCCCAGCCACTGGGGCTGCACCTCCTCTGAAGCAGCTGTGTTAAGGCCACAGAGAGGAGATTTTGTCATTTAGGGCAGGTCCTAAAGGGGAACTATGTAGCATTTAAGCATGGCAGTCCAAAATTGTGAACCTGTAGCCCCTCACTGCCGCTGTTGCTCAGTCCTGAAGTTTCCTTAGCTGTTTGCACTGAATTTCTACAGGTGCCAAACGTGCTGGTTGGGGTATGTTTGGTGCTTCTTTCCTTATACCCTTGGAGAGCCATGCTCATAACACAGCAGGACCTTAAAAGGCAGAGGTAGTCAGCCATCCCTTTTTTAAAAGGCCAGAGGGGTGGTGCCCAAGCTGTATTGGACCTTTATGTGCCTGAGAGCTACAAACCCACCCTTCTAGGGGAGAGCCCACTAATCTCTCAGCACTGGAGGGAGACGTCATTCCCATCACTTTGCATCGCAGCTTTTCTGCTTCACAAGAAGGAGTTACAATTGCACTCGGTCTAGAAGAGAGCGTGACTTTCTAGCCTATTGTTAGGGCATTTATTTGTACAGAAACATGTGAATTCTAAGCCCAGCTTCAATGCTTGTTTGTGTGTTCTTCAGATTAGTTCCTCAAAAATCAGTGTTGGGAGTTATTTTGTGTAATACTTTCAGTATTTTATGTAATATTTTCAGTAATAAACTTGGCATGGAAAAGTAAGAATGTACTAGTGAAACTGTTGATGGTGTAAGCATGGGAGGGAGGTCCTCTGTCAACATAGGAGGACCAAATACTGCACTGGAAGGACTAGAGAGGAATTGATGTAATAGGAATGGGGTGAAATTTAGGTCATGCACATATGTGCTAACAGCAAGAATTTCTGATATAAAGTGATAAATCGAACGGATACTGGAGAAAAATCCAGATATACTGAACAATCAGAGGATAATTATGAAATGTTAGTATTTCTGGTAGAGACGGGAAAATACCTGCACTTCCATGCAGAATGCTGGTAAGGCCACATCTGAAAAAATGATTGAAAGTAAGACTGAGTCTGATTTCTACCTCTTAGGACATTAGAGGGTTAATTGCCAAAAGAAAGAAGATCTATTTCAGCCAAAGGCCTGTTTATCTGTGTATAATCGCTTATGAATACATGCAGCTAGAAACAAGTTTGAGGTTCCTAGATATCAGCAGAATAAGGCTCATAGCCTTCCAACAGGATGAGTAGGAAACCCAGTTGGTTTGAGGTGGAACTCAGCAAGTTTAATAAAGATATTACCTGGCATGGCTGCCTGTATTAGGAAGGACTGGACTTAATCGCCCAAGAGATCCTCTACAATGACAGTTCTGCTCAGATCTGGTTTGCTTGTCATTTCTGCTGAAATGCTGATGTATTTGGAGGGAACACTAGCAAATGGGAAAAAAATGCCAGTTTCTTGTATAAAGCTGTGGAGCTCTTCCAGAACCCCCTGGCTGATTCAGCGGGAGGAGATGAACCCTTGGCAGGATCACCATCACTGGGGAGTTCTTAATGATACACAGGGTGAAATCCTGGCCCCTGTGAAGTTGATGGAAGTTTTGCTATTAATTTCTGTGAGGCCAGGATTTCACCCTGGAAAGGGAGTCAAAAGTACATGCATACTTTCAGAGACAGAGTGGCTGATTAAACACATCTGGTGCACTGCTCTTTTATCAATCATTGATAAAATAGTGCCTTTTAAATATAAACTTTGGGTAAGCTTAACCGCAAAATTCAAACATGTCCTTTTATAAGCCTGAAAAGCAAAATYTGTCTGCTTTTTGTCTGAAAAGAACAGAAATCATGGCAGAAAATAACACATACCCACACCCATCCACTCCAAACTCCTCTAGTATTTGATGTTCCACTGAAATGAGTGATTAAAGCATAGAAAAGCCAGTTAAAATATTTCTAGATGATACATAAAACTTTATCCTCTAAGGATATCATCCAAAACTATGTTCCTCCGTATTTAATTCCTGAGCAGTTAAACACCAGCTAGGAGTTCCTCTGGTTTCAGCGTGGACTGTGCTTTCACAGGACCACCCAGCACCGCCACTTCTGACATCCCAGAAGGGCTCAGGACAGGCAGCGAGCCCTCCGTCCACACGCGCTCGAATCACCATGTGTTGATATCGGTGGGGCCGGACACCTCGCATGGTGGTGTGCAGGAGGGCAGAGAGGGCTGGAAAATGTTCTCCCAGGCCCCGTGTTTAACCTGACACGGCCAGGGTGTGATGCAGAGCCTCACCACGGTGCGTGACCTGGCGAAGCAGGAGATGCGCGTCCCCAGCGTGCGCATCTCTGAAATGGGCGTGTGAACCGCGCAGCGCCAGTACCGCCGGCCCGGACAAGCAAAACCGCGAAGGGCAGGGCAGCCTCCCTGCTTGCCCTGCTCAGCCTGGCCTCTCAAGGACAGCCTTCCTCCCGGCCGCCCTCCCAAACCAGAGCGGGACCTTCCCCGGTGCGTGCCGCCCCGCCCGCGGCAGCTCCCGCCGCTGAATTTGCTCCGGTCCCTTAATTGTTTCGCTCTCACCAAGAACTTTGTTTACAGTCCCTTGTGCAGCGAGCTGCATCCCCCTCTTATGCTTGCTCCGGGCTAGTGTCCGCCGCAGTCCCGTCCGGCAGTCGGGAGGTAAGGCACGGCTCGGCACGGCATGGCACAGTGTGGCATGGCATGGCATGGCATGGCATGCACACCATACCATAGCGTGGTCTGGCACGGCTCAGCTCAGCATGGCACGGCACGACTCTGCACGGCACGGCTCGGCTCGGCTCGCAGCCGCTGGACCCGCACGCCCGGCGCCCGCAGCCCGGCGCGGCGGCCGCGCCCCCGCCGGCTCTCGGTGCCCGCGGGGCTCCGGCCCCGCTGCTGCCCCGGCAGCGCCCGGAGCCCGGCTCCCCGCGGCGGCGGGGCGGGCTGGGGTTGCTCGGGCACTCCAGGGAGCCTCTCCGCTCCCGCCGGCGGGTCCTGAGGCGGTTCCTCGCACCGCTCCCTCCGGTGTGGCGCAGGGCTTCTCCCAGGGGATGAAGTATTGCAATTAAAAGCTTCGGGGTCCTCGCAGTCGGAGGTGCTCCCTGCGTTGCAGGTCGCCGTGTGCCCCGCGGAGTTGTGCCTTTTCGTTACTGCCGGGCTGTGTAGCAGCAAGTGTGCATAAAGCTTTCCTTGTCTGTTCGCGTCTCTTCTCTCTTGCATAGATGTTCGGGGATAGGTGTGACACGCGGTGGTTTAACCTAGGTGTGTTTGGCGTTTTACAGACGGGATTGAAAGTTTTGCAATTTGCAGATAACAAGGTTTGTTTGTGGAGGTGTTTGGTTGGCTCCCATCCTACCCTCCAACTACGTCTGAAAAACGAAAAAGATGTGAGAGCTTGCATCTGGTAATTGTATTACCTAAAAACTTGGTGGTGGAAACTTATCGGCATCCCGAGGCTCAGACAGTTGGCATGGGTGTAATGTGTTMTTCTCCTACCCTTGTAGTTCAGGGCCTGATCCTGGAGTCTTGTAAGTACAAATTCTAGTCCTGTATTTCCAGGAGTGTTCACATGGGGAAGAACTGCGGGATTGTGTTCAGGATTACTGTAGTCTGTTGAATTTCAAATGAACTCTGGCTCTGCTTCAGTACAGAAGGACTCCTTATGCTGTTTTCCATAGTCACTTCAATGCAAAACCCAGTGTGAAACATGGGCATTATGATTTATTGGAATTTTACATAAACAAAAAAGGGTGTCTGAAATATTATGCAAGACACAGAGAATCAGGTCCAGAGCCTGAAGGCAGAAAACTTCAATGTATCCCACTGGTTCTGAGTAAAATGCAAAAAAGGGGAAAGGATTGTAGTGGCTGAGAAACACCAGCTCTCTGCACTTGCACAGAGATATTCAGTATGTGGGAAACCTCCTGAGAGCACCCCACTGAAATGATTCAGAGTTAAAATATTGGAAGCTTAATGTATAGTTTTCATGTGTTTCTGCTTCTCAGCTTTGTGGTGAGGGAGAGAAGGAGGAGGGAAGAAATCCTGTCTGTAAAAAGTTGCTCTGTCAGTTTTTTTGATAAAGACATTAATTTTAAAAAGTTACCTAAACTGTATGTAGTCAAGGGCAAATACAAATAAATTACTGACAGAGCAATTAATCTTTTCAAAGAATGATGCTAGCAGAGTGGCTTAGGGGGCACAATTGCACTAGGAAGAGCTTTTCAAACAAATGTAACCGTTCTTGTAATATGAGTGGAAGTTGACTGCAAGACAGTTTCAGAGGTCTGCTTTTGGTTTAATGTAATCTAGATTATTTATCTAAAGTGTGGGTTTTTTTCTGCGTTTCCCTCCAAACTTTTCAAAAAGTCAAACTAGTTGCTAGGTAGTGTGCACAAGAATATAGTCAAGGAGATAAGCAAGGAGACTTCCTTATTATCAGCTAACTTCAATAATCGGCTAAATATACTTTAGCTATGTCACAGGCTTATTCCAAGGATCATCTAGAAAAGAACAGCAGCAGTTTGTGCCCATAAATGCTTGTGTTTGTGAAATGTTAGCATGGTCTAAATAACTTAAAAACAGAAAAAGCCCTTAAAGTTTATCATGATACGAACTTATTCTCGTGAACGTATTCTCATCCCCACTTAGGAGCTCCTGCTTCAGTGTCGGAATGATCTTCCATAATCATGCACATATAGAAAGGGAATGTTGAATAAGATTAGCAACATAAATCTTTGCTGCTTCATAAGTTTTACCCAGCTGCTTGGTGATTTCACAGCTGTTTCTGCAGTTGATAACAATTTCCATCACTGCTTTCTGCGGAGTTGTCACACTGCTCTGCTGCAGATTCTGCCTTGTCCCTATTTGAGTTATGAATCTTGTTTTAAAAAATTAGATAACAGAAATGAAGAATAGTAAATATAATGGAATCATGTTGATTACAGTGAGTTCTTGGACTCAGTTTGCCTTTTTTTTTTTTGAGAGGAGTTTTTGGGATTATATTACTTAGGTTTTTCTTATAGCAGAATAGATTTTAAAGGGTTTTTTAGTGGAAAGCATGTTGTCACTGTCAGTTTACAGCTAGGAAAACCAAGCCACGGGGAGTTGAAGTTATTTGCTCAGAGAAACTGGAGACATAGAAGGGACAAAACCCCAAGTATTCTGAGTCGTGATTTGGTTCTTTGATTCACATAGGTGAAGTGAGCAATAGAAACGAAGTTAAATGAGATTTTTAACTACAGAAATTCATGTGCATTACCTTTTCCTGCCTAGCTCTTTCTGGGGGACTTGCCTGGGTTGTGACACTCATCATTGAGACGTCACATCATCAAAGGAAAATGTTACATAGGGCCAGAAATGGGTGGCTGCTGCCAAGAAAAGAGGCAGAAACCGCTAGGAGAGCCAGAGGGAGAACATCTCCTGCTTCGGTTAGGTTAGGAGCAGGGGTCAGCATACAGCGGGAGCTTTTCCATGCAGGAGTCTTGTTCTTAAGAAGCTGATAAATATCCAACAACTTTTCTTGTAGGAAACTTTCATGCTAGAATATTGTCRCCTCCAATTCATCATTCAACAACATCTGACACTTCAAAGCCCGGAGCGGCTCTTACTGCTGCATGACTCTGCCTTGAATTGACATACGAGACATCTTAAGCAGTCTTCCTCTGCTTACTGAGCCAAGGGATTTGTTACGATGGATTTCTCATGGACCTGGTAGGTGTGCATGCTGATGGATTTCATGTCTTTTCAGTAAATCTCAACTTATGCTTATTAGGGGGTAAAACATTCCTCTCCCCTTTATCCAGTATTAGCCACAGATTGCCATAGAAACACATTCTTCCTCCAAGTCAAAGTAGCTCCTTAAGAAAGTACTTCTAGTATGATTAGTGAGAGGATGCTGGTGTTGCTGGGTATCTTTGCCTAAATTTCTTACCCTGAAACTTGAACCAAGTCACCTGTTGGCGTAAGTCAGAAGCGACTTCGCTGGCAATGAGGATCTAGTGCCCTGTTTTCTAGGGCTGAATACCTTTACTCACACTTCAAATAAGTTCTGTTGTTTATTTAACTTACAGTATTTCAATAGAGGTTTGTTTATTTGTTTTATATGAATGCCTGTCTGCTTACATCCTATTACAAGCAAGAACTGTGCTCCTCAGAAGTCAACAGGTATTTTGCCATTGACTTAATTTTGGTAGTTTAGGAGATTTTTTTAAAAATTCATGTTAGTTTTGACTGTATAAATATATCTTCTTTCTTCATTAAGTCTCTGTACAAGACGTTTAAGAGATTTAATGCTCATTGGGGATGTATCTGAAGCAGAGGGACAAGGACTCTAGAGACAGGAGTAAATATACTTTGATTGAATGTTAAAGTTTTTCAGAATAATTGTGTTTATTATGAGCCCAATCCAAAGCCTTTTCAAGTTATTGGGAAGTTTCCCTATTTCTGTGGCTGTTAGAGAGAGTATTTGCACTTTTGAATAGTTATTACAATGTATTTGGAACTAAGAGACCTTTTATATGGAAAACGGTTAATTTTTTTTCTCCCTCAAAATTAATAATAAAATATTGAACAATTGAATTTGGCTAATGGTAAGATCAAAAAAAGGTGACATTTGGGGACCACATTCTCCCCTTGTGCTGAACTCCTGTAACGTTTTATGGATAAGTAATGCAGCAGCATAATGGCACCAGTGTGAGTCTCACTGCCATGCAAGTCATTACTAAAAATGCAGAACTTGGGCTCGGATCCATGTGGGGACAGATCGATGGCGCTCTAGAGCAGCCCCATGGCTTTCCTGGGCTCTTTCAACTGATATAAAATGTACATAATCATGTGTTAGAATTCGAAGGACAAAGCAACAGAACCTAGGAGAACCTAGGATATCTGAGGTGTCAGCACAGATATATTTGCTTTGTCTGATAAGCACTGATCAGATCCCTTGCCTGTCCTTGGAGATACCAAGTACCTTCACAGAAAGACACAGAATCATGGAATGGTTGTGGTTGGAAGGGACCTCTGGAGGTCGCCTTGTCCACCCCCTGTCCCGCTCAAGCAGGGTCACCTAAAGAAGTCAGCCCAGGACTGTCCAGATGGCTTTTGAATATCTCCAAGGATGGAGACTCCAAAACCTCCCTGGGCAACCTGTTCCAGTGCTCAGTCACCTTCACAGTAAAAAAGTGTTTCCTGATGTTCAGACAGAACCTCCCGTGTTTCTGTTTGTGCCCATTGCCTCTTGTGTGTGTGCTCAGTGTGTGTGCTCAGCGTGTGCTCAGTTGTGTTGTGCTTAGTGTTGTCATTAGGGAGGGAAAGGCTACTCTGTCTTGTAGCTGCTGAGCCCCTTGCAGGATTGAGCCCTGAAGATAGCTGTGTACAGCAAGATACAATATTGAGCTGAGCACTCTTCCTTAGAGTAGTAGAACAAAAGCTTTGTCAAACCAGATCTGAACTTTCCTTCTCTCATTAGGGTTCAAGGAAACTCAGATACAAACTCTCTGACTAGATACAGAGTATAGCCTGTTTGTGTGTGTGTTTAAAAATAGTGAAATCCTCTTTCTCGCAATACACAGTCCGTTACGTGAGGTACTGAGATACAAAACCAAGGGCTCTCCACAATGGATGAATATATCTTAGCAACAAGGGTGGGAGTGGTGGGAAAGGAAAAGGAGAATACAAGTATCTGGCAATTAACTTCCTAGTCACAGATGTGAAGGTGATAAAAGTGATAAAAGCATTACTGCATTGCCAACGCTCTTCCTTGTTCTCTGAGCTGCATACCATGCTGCTCATAGGAGCAAAAGCTACGCAGCCCGTACCAGAGAGTGGTGGTGGAGTCCTGTGAGCTACTCCCAGCAGGAAAACTCAGTGGTTCCCCAGTGTCCCGGTCTCTATCGTATGTGGTGGGGTGCACTGAGCGCAATGCCTGGTCTAAGGCAGCACAGCCGTGGTAGCCTCAGCATAGTCGGAGGCTCACTGCAGACTCCAGGGCGGCCCCCACACTCGCAGAGTCCCAGTGAGATGGCAGAGGTCTGTCATGGCAGCCTCTAGCAATGGAGAGCCACGGGCTCATCTTGCCCTGATCAGGTGGACTCCCGTTCTGCACTGGGCTCCATGGAGCCAAAAGCTATTTTGCCTCATAATGCAGATGCAATCAAACTGTGCAYGCTGTCTGTAGGAGAGTGTGTATATGATATGGAGACAGGAGGAAAGCAACCTACTGTAACTAAGAGGAGTGAATATGACTGTAAATCTCCCTCCCACACAGTAACATGGATGTGGTTTCATGCACTTATAAGGGACCCATTACTTTTGCATTAAGCCAATTTAAATGGCAAGCTGACAGTCTGACATTGATGTTGCTGTAACGGCAGGTTCACCAGCTTTCAGCTGGCGTTTGCTGAAACTGTCTTCATCCCCATTCCCCCCACATCCATACCTAGTCATGACCATTTGAATTTTTTTGCTAACTAGCATTTGCCTTGAGAAGAGGTTCACTGTTCAGTCCTGTTTTTTGCTGGGCCAGTTCTTGCCCATGTTATTGTGATGTGCATTGGAGCAAATCTGGGTAATGTATGTGTATGGGTGTATATATAAAGAAACGGTTTGAAAAAGTGTGTGAGCAAGAGTAGAATTTTTAACCAAAACAGCCTATGAACTTCACCTCCTCATCAGAAGATGTAATGCCATTGAAATCTAAATTGCATCCAGAAATACTGACTTTAGGATGTAACTTGAAGTGCGATTTGGCCCACAACACTTTAAGGTTGGTGTCTGTCTTAGTCTGTGATTCTGTTCTTTCTAGCAGTTATGCACATGCTGATGACTACTGTAACAATTGATTCAGATCCACCACAATCAGTAGTGTTACAATTAAGCTTGTGCATAAATCCTTGTGGGATCAGAGTGTCTGCTTATTTGTGATCCCAACTGGGATGTTTCTGTGTCACCCATTTATCACATAATAATAACGCTTCTTAGTTGAACTCATGCTCTTCTCTCCACAGTTCAATGCGTGTACAGCAGAGCCTGCTCTAGCCTAAGAATTGACTAAGTCAAGACAATCAAGATGACAAACGAACCTATTAAAGAGATCCTGGGCGCTCCAAAGCATCCTGATTCTGTAACCACGGAGAAGAGTAATAACAATGACTGTGTGATAACCACCATCCCTCTTGTCAGTGAATGCCAGCTGACTGCAGCAACAGGGGGAGCAGAACTCTCCTGTTACCGCTGTACCATTCCCTTTGGTGTGGTCATCCTCATAGCCGGCATTGTAGTTACTGCTGTAGCATACAGCTTCAATTCCCATGGATCTATCATCTCAGTGTTTGGATTAGTCCTCTTGTCATCAGGACTCCTTTTGCTGGCTTCTAGTGCAGTGTGCTGGAAAATCAGGCAGCAAAACAAGAAAGCAAAGAGGCGGGAGAGCCAGACAGCGCTTGTGGCAAATCAGCGAACCTTGTTTGGTTAAAGACAACCAAGAGAAGGCTGGACAGAAGACAGAACCTTTGTAAGTCAACTTGACTATTTATSCATAGGAGAGATTGCAGGTTTTAATTTAACTTTGGAAATGAMCTTAAATGAAAATGGGATGGATTAAGAAAGACTCTTAAAAACTCTGCAAGTGCTCTTAATATTTTTCTTACTGCAGACTTGGTAGTGATTCTTTCCAAGAAGGAAGAAAAAACACTTTTCCTTCACAGAAAACAGTGTCGTCATAACTGCAATCATCATAACTGCATTCTCCAACATGCTGATCATGTTTGAAAAGGAACTTCTGAGAACTAAGAAAATAATTTGAACTGACTCGAAATGCCAGAGATCTCCTTAAAATACACACTGTGACATTTGACCAAGGGAGAGGTCATAGCATTTGAAGTGACTACAAGCTTATGGCCAGATTGTCTGTGACTTAAATTGTATCTCAAAAAAAAAAAAAAAAAGCAATAACAAACAAACAAACTGCAGATTGCTCAATAAGCTGATTGTTATATTTTATGTAACTTTCCCCCCCCAATATCTGTGGTACTTTCCCCCTTTTTTAAACTAACTAATATTAGTTTTGTTTTACTATTGAATAGAAATAGGTAGAAATGTGTAATTATATTGTCTAACCTAAATAACGAGGTATGATTATAGCTTAAAACATGAGACTTTTTTGTAAATTAAAGTGGTCAGGTTTAGCACTTTTGATTATTTTGCTATAAAATTAAAAAGTAAATTTCATTAAAATAATATTCAGTGCTGCTACACCTTTAGAAAGTCTTTTTTTATTGCTATCAAGATAGCTTGTATCTTCAATTCTGACTGCTTTATGATTCTATTTTTGTAGAGAAACACCTGTGACAATTACTGTCAACATAGGTACTGCTGATCTCTTCCAAAAATCTCTATAGACTATGGATTTTGGTTTGATAGCCCATTCCTCTTGCAGCTTGATTAACAACTCGGTTATTGAAAAATCATAACGGTCAGTTCTGCAGACACTTACTGGCATAGTCAGTTTTAGACACAACTATTAATAATTACTTGTGGAAGCAAAGTCATCTGTGTAGTAAGTGTTTGCTGAATGAGCTTTGGGATTATGAATCTTTACGAAAAGCAGGTCTCAGGTGCCTCCTGTGTGTGTCTGAGATGTTTGATTCTGTAACTCTTGTGTTCCAGCGGTCTTCCAACTTTTCTCAGGTAATGAATAATTGAGGGGCTGGTCCCAAATTGAAGCAAAACAGAACATTTCTTCATCTATATCATGAAGGACAAGTACTGCTGAGCCAAGTCACAGACTTCCACCCCAGTGTGTATGAGGGTGTCAGAAGCAGAGGGGCTGCATGGAGTCCTCTTTCTTTTTTTTCTCTCTCTCTCTTTTTTTTTTTCCTTCCTTACTTTCTCCAGACTCAAAAGGGCGGATGTGATTTTTGCTTTCCACTGCTACAGCGAGCRAGGCCTGTGCTAGCGTGCCTCCTCTTTGCCCTTCGGAGCCTCTGGCATCCACGATGGCTGTGGCGATGCCGCTGCAGAGCACACCTGCCGAACAGGTGCTGCAGAGGATAGCCTTCTACAGGTCATCCCGGAGCCGTATGCTTCTCCTGCTGAAATCGCCCAGGCATTCTGGCTTAGGTGCCGCCTTTTCCTCTGCCCTCCATGGTTTAAGCTTGTTACATCCATAACTTATCCCTGGATTTGCAAAGTGCAGTTCGTGTTTTAAATAGAGCAAGCTGTATGTATGGGAGGGGATGTTTGGAGTCAGTATTTGCGTTGCCACACTCCGTGGTTACCAGACGCTATAATAAAATCACTTGCATCAGAGGAAAGCTGACAACACATTTTAGCACTTCCATAGCCCTAACTTAATCACGGCAGGAAGCTTTCCTGCTGCTAGGAGAACATGTTGCGTCACCAGAACATCTGACACCGGTGTCTAATGTCAATCACTTTGCTTAAGGTCATTAAAAATATTAGGGTGTCCCCTTACGATGTACAGGTTTTGCATGAGTGACAATTCATGGGAAATGCATAGCATGATAAATAATGGAACAGGTGGACTAAAGTGGTGTCTTTCCTGTTTAAAATGAGAAAAGTGATTGACATTAGCAAAGCTGGATAAGCTAAATAGGGCTGTTTATTTTTTTTTCCCCTGGGAACACTATAGTTTTTCTGTCTCCTCCTTCCCTCTCCCCATTTCTTTTTCCTCGGTGGAATTTTGTGGGCTGCCAGGGAGAGAACTGCAGGGGCTGTAGAGGTGCAGTGATTTCCACTACACACGTGTAGCAGCTCAGCCCCATGATTCCCAGGCTGAGCCCAGAGCAGAAGCAGGCTGTTGCCCTCTTCAGAAGTCTTTCCCATACATGGGTCCTCCCTTCACCATTGCTGCGATACAGGCGAGCTTGCGTGCAGCGCGTGGAAGGAAAGTAGATGTGCAAGGTGAGGCTTTGCTCCAAGTCAAAAGAAAAGGCCAAACTCAGTGGAATGGAGGCAATGGGTTTTTGGTAGCAGTTTTTTCAGGAAGGGTAAATAAGAGTGAGTAAGAGTCACTGTGCTACTACTACTCTGCTCTCTTTTATATTTGCACTGCATATACAAGGACACAGCAGCRTGCCAGTACCACCCTCTGCCTTGCTAATTGTGGGGCATGTAGGCATTAAGCAGCATGTAAGCAGTGACAGACAGCATTGCAATGACCCTAGGCATGATCCCCTAACATAGCAAAGCTTCAGAAACAACATGGTGTCCCATAATACCAGCTAACTGACAGGTTGAGAGGCCTCTAGGTAATATGGGGCTGCCATAGCACACGCTGCGGAGCTCAGCAGCATCAGCTGCATCCTAGTGAGACAAGGTACATGCACAAGCGTCTTCATATCAAGCAGTGGGTGAAAGTCTGCGCAGACATTCACTCTTGTTTGTCCTTTATTCAGAGAAGCAAAATAGTAACTTTATGGGGAAGAATCCCAGCATCTGGTCCTGGTGTCCTGCAGGAGCAAGGCAGAGGCTGCGAACAGTTTAGTCAGAGACCTCATGCTGTTGAAGATGTTTTCACATGTTTCATCACTAAATTGCCACATGGCCTTAGAAACTGGCACTCCACCATGATTTGTGTGCATTGATTTTGGGACAATCTGAAATAGTAGTAGCATCTTTTCTGAATGACCAATGATGACATCCAACACAAGTCTCACAGTCTGTTTTTTCTTCCTGCAAATCTACATATTACAGACATTTTCATTACTATCCTCTCTCTCCCTGCACCCCTTGTCCTGGTTCCAACACAGGAACAATACATTCTTTTTAGCTCTTAAAAAACAATCATTCTGCGAGAGGTGCTACGTGAGCACAGTGTGGCAGGCTTAGCACCTTCATTTTTCGAGAAACTGGTGATTTTGTTAGATCTGAAATGTTTTTTACAAGGGCACATTTACAATGCTTTTACAAGGGTCAACCCCCTCAAACTGGTCAGCTACAAAGAGCAAAATTTCTGCTTCAGCTTTTGAACCCCATGACCTAATCTGGATTGATTTGGGCTTTCATGTCTGGATGCTGGCTCACGCAATCCACCAAGTCTTTGATACAAAGCCATTTGGAACTCCACAATTGCTGTTTGGTGTTTCTCATGGGAACCTGAGAGACAAAAGTCAGCCTGGAGGATGCAACCCTGTGGAGATCACAATGACTTTCCAGTTCAGAAACACCTTCCCTTCTGGTGTGAAAAGGCTTTGAATGCGACAAATGGTATTTCGGTTCTGGGAGAGGTTGGGTGGGAGCTGATGCAAATTTTATTGTCACAATTGCTTGTCTCTCCCTTCCTGAAAGCTCTGGCAGCATTGCGCAAGCAAAATTGCCCTCACAAGGATAGAAAATTATCTAATAGGGGAATTGCGCTGGTGCACCGGGCAAATGTTACGGGGATCTTAAATAATAATTTCAAAACCTAAGCACAGGAAATTGTGTCTGTAACTACACCCTGTATTGCTATTGTACACAAAGCCAGTTATAGCCTGGGACAGTATTTTAAAATAATAATCAGTTTGGTATGACAATGCTTATTATTTGTTCAAGTCAAAACGCCCAATTTACGATTCCCCAGTCACTTAACATGTCATGTTTTGTACGTGACTCTGGTTCTAATACCATAATTTGCCAGGTTTAAAAAAAAAAAGAAAAAGAGAGAGAGAAAGGTTAGTTTCGTGGACTTGTGTCAAGAATTAAGTTTCTCTGCCTTGGACACTTGGGAGAGCTCCTGTTACCAAACAACGAATGTACGATGTTACTGCAGCTCTGCAGAATAGGAACCAGGCTCAGCGTATGGAACGAAGAAAAACCTGAGAGCCTCATCAGGATCCGGAAGGGTCAGGCCAGGAACAAGCCCTCTGGAATATCCCGTATTCTTGCCTCAGCTGTGCTTATCCAGAGTCAAAGTCCAGGGCTACCGCTCCTTTAATATCTGAGATGGAGGTTGTTGCATATTACTAGCAGGTTTCACCTAATTTGTTTTTACGATGGGCTCCAAAATAAGAAGAGCAGAACAATATTGGCAGCCATCATTTTGCATATGTTTGCATATTTCCAATACCTCTGATGCCTTTAGATTGTAGGACGTTTTAGCTATATAAATCTTTGTCAATTACAAAGGGCTTTTATATGTAAAAGTACATTAACATATCAAGAATTGCACTGTATGATGTGAGAAATGATATAAATCCTGGCAAAACTCTATGTGTAGACTAAATCTTACAGGCTAAACCATATGGGAGAACAATGGTCTTAAACTGCAGAATCAACTTGAATTTTTGGCTTTTATTCAGGTTGTTGATGTCACTATTAACATGACAGAGGACCTAATCCTTCCTCTTGTGAGCAGCCAGTTGGAGTCCTATTGTCCTAACTCGTGCATCCAAAAATTTGCATTTGTGGCAAACATGGCATTTTTGAAAAACACTTTTTTTGGATTGATTGCTTTCACTTCTTAACTCTTCTGTGCTTTCTAGAGTAAGAGAAAAAAAGTATTAATCTTTAAAAACAGAGAGAAAAAGAGGAAAGAAAGAGAACACATAACAGCAAATGTTGGACACTGCATAAAGTCATGGAGGAATAGTAGAGCTTTACACAAGTGCCTTGTTGAAAGACAGAGACTTTTAAAATATGTAAGTCTTGTTTCTGATACATCCTTGGCTGTATCCTCAGTTTCATTCTTATAAAATGCCTGAAGTCCCCAGGTTAGCATCAGTCTTAGATCTCACCTCATATTTCTTCTCCTTTTCTGTTTCCCAGGAACCAGTTAGCTCAGTAAAAGGCAGAAGTTTAATTTCTTACCATCTTTTGCAATCTGACTGAAATTAAAATGGCCATCTGGGATTTGCAGAGGCAGTGCCCCCGCGGTTTTGTAAGTTATAAGGCATTCAGCCACAGTCTACTCTTGAAGAGGTAGGCACTATTTAGAGGTAAAGATTTCTGTACTGTAGCACGAGATGTCAGTGAATAATCTATTTAAAAAAAAAAAAAAGTAAATAACACCAGAGCAGCCCTTCACCACCTCTTCTCAGCCACATTCCCTTTCAATCTGAAGGCCCAAGTTTGTGAATAGAGTTAACAGCTTTCCTGGAAAACTGGCCCATGACATTATTTCCTTGTGAACTCCATCCACCTGTCATGTTAGGGCTTGGTGCGACGCCAGCACTGGCAGGAAATAATAGGCAGCAGGATGCTGGTGTGTGTCGATGGCCCTGACCCTCCCATTCCTGAACATGAATAAGCTTCGAGCTCACAAGGCGTCACAGCAGCACGGCTTCTGGGCCCACAGAAACGCATGGGTGGGATGCACAGCCACTAAAATAACATCCAGCCGGCTGAGCCGCAGCAACAGAGCTGCATGGGAAGAGATGGTGTCACATTCTCGCTGCCTGCTGCTCTTTGTTCTTTCGCCTGCGCTCTCGCTGTGCTGCAGATAGTACAATGGCTGCTTAACAAAGAAAAAAAAATACAAAGTACGCCTGTATGTGAATTAGCTGAGATTCCCCAAAAGAATACAGAAGCTTCATTGAACAACTTTCACCACTTCTCAAGGGAAATGCACTGGCAAGGGAACATAAGCTATCAGCTTGAAACGGTTTGCAGCTAGCTTTCTCCTGATACTGCACCATTGTCCTTGGGAAAGGTAGTTCAATTCAGTATTTAGCAGGACAAACTCTTGGGAGATTAAATGGTGAGTTAGGGGAGCCCAAATCATCCCTTAAATGAGACTTGGGTTCAGTTTGTGACATGGTGCAAACTGAAGTGTGCATTCTCCAAGACTACCCCAGCAGTCCCTTGTCGATCTGGGTAGTTGGCATCCCCAAATCCTTCACAGACATTGGGCAGAGTCCAGAGAGGAGGATAGGAAGACCTCTTATTCCCACTTTCCCCTCTGCCAGACCACATGCGACAAAATCTGTTTAGGTTCTCATATGGCAATTCTTCTCTGAAGTACTCAGAGTATTAATCTGGAATATTAGTTCTCTTGCTCCTCATCTCAAAGCTGTAGGAGATAGCTGTGCTCTCCTGAAGGACATCTCATTTTTAAATCCAAAGTCACTAGTCCATTTTTTAATATCTTGAGCTGTTCTGTATTGGTAAAAAAAGAAAAAAAAAAAARAAGACAAAAGATCATATATATACACACACACATATGCTTCTTTGACTACACGTAGGGGCAAACAGCCTGAGATATGTATACTTGTAATGCTTGCAGCATAAAAATGCACTCCCCCAAAGGAAGCTTCTTCCCAGGACTGATGGCTGAGAGCCAGAATAATTGCTGGAAGGGCCGGGCATGTTGGGGCTGCAGCTGAAATGAAAGTTTGTTTGTAAGCCAGTGCTCACCACCTCCCCACTCCCTTTGCAGTCTGATAGTTAAGAAATGCCTGATCCCACAAGCTAGCTCTGGCTTCTTGTGGTGAGATGTCTGCTCCTCTGAATCAAGTCATGATGATTTTTCCTCATCTTCCATGTAATGGAAGAGCTGAAATCTCACTGTACTTCACATCATGTAACTCAAGAGCTCCTCAGTTAAGAGTGCTGGGTCAGATACACAGTCCATGTGAATAGGCTTAGTCCCCTGGAATCGATGGGGTATGTTATGTATGACCATCTGTGTTGCCACTTCTGTTTTGTTTTTAGCTAGATAGTGACGAAGAAAATGTCATTCTTTGCCTACCAACTGATGGTGCTCCAAAGAGTGACTTCTGCTATCACACAAGCAAAGGGCTTTTCAGCYATCACTCTGGCTTGTAAAATAAATTTTGTGAAGAAACATCCTGATCTCTTAGCCATTTCCCTATAAATAGTTTTCATAAAAAGTCCAATGACTGGATCGCCTGTTGCCTGATCTGGAACAAAACTGGTACAGCTTAAGTTTAATGAAATCCAGGCTTGAAGCAAACCATCCTGTCACCCCTTACCCTTTTTGCCCAAAGCCAAAACTGCTGAAGTGAATAATGTCATTCCTGTGCAAAGATCAGAAAGATGGTCAAGTTATTGCTAACATTTCAGCTCTTGCAAGATGAGTGATTAAGTGTAACAGCACCAACACCTTCATTTGCCTTTTAAAATTAAAAAAAAACCCAACAACCTAGAAAACAAGCTTTTCTTCCCTTGGCAAAATATTTCAGTTCCTCCATCACTGCAGCTGGGAGATGACAGGCGTCATAGCCTCAATTGCCACCAGCTCCAAGTATTGTGAAAGATGTAAACCATCAGCGTTGGGCACGGCGTTCACATCATACTCACTGACTTGCTCAAGTTCTGCCCCACTGTGTGCTGACATCAGTGGGGCTAAGATGGCTTTTCTGAGCAGCCACCTCTTCCTCACTGTAGCCTGGGCTGCTTGATCATGCCAGGCAGGATTAGAGGGACTTACCTCCAGACACAGAAAAGTGCAGTTGGACTGTAAAGTGACCAGAAGTGAAAGCATCAAGCCTGGAGCTCAGGACGGGGTAAAAAAAATCAGGGAGAATTCATGTGCACATGTGTGTTTTGCTCATAGTAATGTTAAAGCAGAGGTAAGTACTCCAGAGGAGGACTGAAGCACATTGGCAACTAGCTTGGAAAGGCTTTCACTATTGCTGCTCATACTATGTCTGTTCCCTGGCTAGATAAAGGGTTATGTTTTGCTTTGTATAAAGCAGATGACAGTCAGATCGGGGCTCCACACAGTGTTGCCGGACACTCTGGAGCATCTGATGAATCACAGCGTGCTGTTGCTAATGCACTTCTGGCGGTGGCTTTGTGGGACTTCAGGGGAACTGGTCGTTAGATCATTTCCCATGGGCCACCAACCGGGGACTCGATCAGATGGTATCATCTTTCACTCTGGTCTTTGGTCAAAATGGTCAATAAAAACCATTCCCCTGGTGGTGGTAAAACCATTTGTGCTTCTGTTGAAGAATTACTACTCAATCGCCTTTGTAATACAACAAGCTCTTTCCAGTCAGAGCTACAAAATTTAAAACTGGCACCAGAACTGGCCGTTACTAAACAAGACAACTGCACAGGAATTGGCAGACAGACATTCCCCTACCCAGCAAGTCATGTTCTACAGCTGCCCTGGGTCTCAGCACTTCTCCAAAACGTTGCTGTGTTTTTACAGGACTCGGATCTCTTAACTCATTAACTTTATGTGTATTTTCTGTTAGCTTAACACTGAGACAGAGAGTGGCCAGTAAGTACAACCGATGGCTGTGCATGACAGAGCAGGGTGCTAAGGTGAAACTGGGGGGAACTGRGACACGCATGGCCCCATTTCCCATTGCATGGGTGAGCAACGGCTGCCTGCCACTGCTGAGCCAACCTTTGTGTACGGGTCCTGCAGTTCTCATCGTCTTCTGTCTCCAGCGCAGAGTCAAGGTGACATCGCTGTGCCAGACCAGCACCTTGTACCGAATCCCCCCAAACCGCAGCGCTGCAGAGAGCTGCTGGCAGAGCACGAAGCCGTTTGCACAGCACTAAGGTCCCGTTAGAGCCACAGAGGGACACAAATTTGGGATATTTTTGAGCGCCATCTACTGGAGTTTTATCTGTTTTCTAATTGTTTGCACACTAAGTGTACTGCTTATATATTCATACATATATAATACTCTGTGTTAAGAGGTATGAAGGATTTCAAATTGAGGAGAAGAATGAGAAAGTAAGACTTCAGCACCGCGGCATCCCGACAGTGTCACAACAAGCACATTGCCATGCTCCCATGTTTTCATGGTTCTGGGACTCCTTAATTTCCTAGGCTGAAAGATTTCCAAATGCTAGAGTTACAGCTGGTGAGAAACTTCCAAGTGAATAGTCTTCCACTGGAAAATGATGATCTGATTAACTCAAAACATTTCATAGAAATGTAACAATTTTGTTGCCTATTCATTTTTACAGGAAATCGTAATCATTGTATTAACACGTTTAATTTTCAACTGCATTGTTTTTAAAAAATCAGAAAGAGAAAGATGGCATGAAACATTTTCAGCTTGCTGAAATGAAGTATTATACACATACATGAAAGCTCTATACCTAAATCCATGCACAGATAAGCTCCTGAGACTGAGATTTGCATCCCGATTTGGGAAGGTAACAAAATGAGAACAATCCTGGAATTTTTCATGGATTGAAATTCCAGACTGCGAAGAGCTCCAATCCCTGAATTTTTATTTCTCTGTTCTATGTTGTTTTGAGAGAAAATAACCTGACTTGGGAAATTCTTTCTCTCCATTTCTGTCTGTGCACACACTGCTGATACCTTGCTAAACCCTAATTCTGCCGACGTACTCAGTTCAGCAAAGCAGACTGTTGGCAGTTTCAGTTTCCTGTAGCAGAGGCAAACCTTTTGTACTTTTTCCCTTTGGGCAATTTTCTTTTTCCCAGTGTTAGAACTGTGCGAGGTCTTTCCAGCTGGGAAATGCACGTTGCAGGCAGCGAGGCCAAGTGTACAAAGAGAAAGGAGTCTCGGTACAAGTTACGACACCGACATCTGGCATATAGATTTGACGTCTCTGTCGCCTCCTTTGCTGGACAATGCTCTTGTCCCCAGGGTGAAGTCTTTGTTAAACGCTGGAACTCTGCAAATGTGACTGGCATCAGCTCTGCAGAGTACTTTGAGAGAGTTCTCATTTGCACAGGTCTRTCATTTGAAAGAAGGAAAATCATCTCCTCAGGTCTTCCTAGCATCATGCCCTGAACATCAGGTATTTGGGAAGCCAGCCCCTGTTGCAGAAAGCTGTAGTYTGAACACAGGACAGCAGACATCAAGTTGGGCTGAAGAACAGTTTGGAGTGAATGAGAGAGAGAAATGTTTGGGAGAGAAGTAGTAGTCACAGCTTGCTCTCCACATAAGTGTGGCAAAAAAACGGCCAGTTTTTACCAGGAGTTAGAGGGCTGTTGTTCAGACTCGGGCACTGTTAGCTCCTGATGTTGACACACCATCTGTGGGGGACGACTGCTATTTCCATCTCATTCAGCCACTCATTTTAGCTGCTTTGGGACGGGCTAGCTGTGCAGAGGGATCACTTAATCACAGGGACAAGTCTGAGGAGCCATGTGAAGGACACCCTGCAACGTCACTCTTCACTTTCTTTCCAGCTTAAAAGTGGTAGTAGGAGGGTTGTTCAGCGGGTATGACGGTGCTTGGGGATTTATATTTAATTTCTAGGTCTGCCCTGGAGTGAGGCCCTTCGGGTCTTTGTGGTGTGTATGGAACACACCACAGATGATGCTTTTTGATCTGCCTTGCTGGTGAGACTGCAAGATCCCTGGAGCAGGGCTGCCTCTGCCCGTGTAGGTGTGCAGGGCACAGCGCAGCGGTGAGCAGCCGTCTCCAGTGGTCTAACGCCCGTGCAGCTCCAGCAGACCAGCAAGGTGTTCAGGAGGCCAGTCGCTCGAAAGCCCCTGGCGAACAAGTATTACGGGCAGGAGAGGAGAAGAAATCCTCATTTCCAGCAGAGAGAGATGCTCTGATGCCAGTCATTGATAGGGGTGAGGTGGGCAGAGCCGTTCTGCATCCGCTGCACGTCACAGGCAGAAGGAGCAACAGTGTAAATTGTATTAAATGGTCTGATTAGATTTTTTTTTTTTTCCAGCAAAATTTAAATCCACCTTGAAACAAAGTTTTCCCTTGGGCTAGTGCAGCAGTTCAGCTGAACATAAAAGATGCTATTGAAGCAATTTTTGGCATGGAAGAGATTAAGTACCGTGAAGTCAGAACTAAAAGCTTGCAGTTCAGCAACACGCATAGCATGAAATTACATTCCTGAACATGTGAATTATATCATGGTCAGAACTCATGGCCATCTGACAACTGCCTTGGGAAGTTTTATATTAAAGTCCTGTCAAGCATTACAAGTGTCCTAAAGTGATGATGGAATGACTGATCAGAGAGGGGCCTGTAGCATAGCTGGCAGCTGCTAATGAATGGCCTTGAACTGCAGAGAAACACTCCAGGCTCCTAACGGAGGAAGAACGTATTCTAAAACGTTAGCTCATTTTAGAGGATTTTTAAGTCTGTTTGTAAATGGACATGTACATCCACAAAGTGGCCTCCTTCCGTGTGATCAGTGAGCATACCTACATGCTAGAAAGGGAGAAAATAAAAAGCTGTGTTGTTTTTTGAATGGAGACCTTGATAGTGGGTCCAAGAAGAGAACTCAGCTCATGTCTCCATCTTCTCTAAATTTACTCTTTCTTGTGGAGAATGGAAAGAAAAATCTTTACTTTTTAATAGAATCTTTCTAAATACTGGCATGTTTCCATCATCTTATTTGATATATGGAGCATAAATAGGCAACTTTCTCATGCATGGGCTGCGTTTATATAACTCAGTCTTATCATAGGATGTTGGAACATTTTGATAGTGTTTGCCAAATATAAGCTTGTGGCTCAAGTTTCTGGATATATATAAAAATTTCCAAGATGGGCTCAATAGCTACACTTCCCGTTAGACACTTGTTCCTAATTGATGAAATTAATTCTGATTTGATTTTCTCAAAGTTATTTTTTCAGACATTATTTGTTTTGTTGTCTGTTTGTTTTTAACATCTGTTCAACTAAACAACATATTATCCTTGCGCTTATAAACAATCATCCTGTTATGCCTTACTCTTTTCTTCACTGAAGGAGATGATTTGAAAATACTAATTCTCCAAGTTTAGAAATGTGCCCTGAGCAACACACCTATAAAAATATACAATATAAAGAAACTACAGTGCTTGCTTTACTCTGAATCCACCAGATTATATTTTTGTCTCACTGGTGATAATAACACAACTTTCAGATTTCCATAAAACCAAGACTGTACCCACAGTTGTCTATCTGTTGACAACTACTTTTTCATTATAAAAGGAGTTTCATCTTCATGACAGTTTTATGGAACTGAGGAAAGAAATTTATACCATTCTCTAAATCAAAATAGAAAACCATTTCTCTCAACCAAATTTGAGGAACTTTTTATAACAGATGCCTCCGGCAGAGTCACCTGGAGGCAGGTCCAGAACCCGTTAGTGGATCTTTCCACGCTTTCTGTGGGTTTTATCCAAAGTGCATAAAGAAAGAAGGTTCATTTGCTACAAGCATGAAACGGCACTAGAATGCGTTAAACCAATTCAACGGCAGGGAATTCAAGTTTCAGGGTTTTTTTCTCATAGTGAAAGTCATTTGGTTTGGGGCCATCAATTAAGCAATCCAAAAATCCAGCAGAGCCATAGTCTAATTACAATCTAATCACATTGCAGTGAAACTGCAAAATGATCACAGTTGTCATTGCTACACAAAAGGTTGCTGTTAGCTGTCAATCTTTCTATCACCAACAGGAAAGTCAACTTCCACACTGTTTACAAGCCTCGCTTAGGGAACCTTGGGCCTAAATCCTAAACAAACTTCCTCTGCAATAATTGCTAACATAATAGCACAACGTGGAGACTTAGTCACTAGAAGTCCATTATTCTTTGAGTTGCCATATCACAAAGACAGCTCACTCCTCTTCAACACTCATTTTGTTTGTTCAGATGCCAGAGGTTCTTGGTAGAATCACAATGAGCTAAGAAAGCAGCCTTTCCAAAAACTAGTATTATTCGAATGCGTCCAAAGAATAGCAATTAAACTCAGTATCAAATCCCCCTATTCCCTGGTCTACGTATTTTATTTGGAAACCATTGAATACATTTGTTCAGATAAAAGTCACTGTGAGGACTGCACTTTGGGTTGACTTTCTGCTATTGTTGCAAATTCAGCAAAGAATACAGAGATGCTGAAGGTCATACTAGTGTGCTAATGCTCTGCTGAACCAAGCCTAAGCTAATGCATGTAACTCCTGAACCAAACACTGTTCGACTTCTTGTACCTCTGCCCTTCAGTGATAGCTCAACTGGTCAAGCAGAAAGGTGAAATGAGGTGTCTTTCAAACCACACATCATGGTTTGTACAATGAAGGTTTCACAACTCATGGTCACTATGATGTATTTTTCCCATAGGCCAGGGAAGGAATTTGCATACAATGAGAATATTTTTTCTAAGTTAAAACAAAACACAGTATGATTTCATGCCTTTCAAGGAAGGTTTGGAGGATAGCTATACACATTTTGAAATCCCTGGACCAGAAATAAACCATTAAAACAGATTTTGCAAGATGTGGGTTTTTTACAATAAGGGGAGGGAATGGATCTTTTATTCATTTTGGATCCTAAGAGTAGTATTTCATTACTCTCTTTCCAAAACAAAAGTAGAACAAATTGATTGCTTTAAGTTCCTTATTCAGGAACATTCTAATAACATCACACCTTAACGCTTTGGCTTCTGCAATAGCTTTTCCCTGAGCTCTTGACAGCAGGATTCTAACTATTGCTGAGTTAACAGCATGTTCTCCAGAGTAATGATTCTGGAGGCAATAAGGAAACTGTAAAACGGAACCTGGATACAAGATACAACATGCTTGAGACCTCAGGCAGAATGCTGTATCTTTTGCATGGTCAGTCTTAGATTTCATGTTTAAGACTAAGGAAGCAACACTTAGAACACCCATTGTGCCCATCGTAAAGGTCCTTCTACATTTCTCCATGAAACAAATTCTCTTGGACTTTTATACCCATGCCTGTGTGTGAATGTGTATGTGTGTGTGTGCATGTATATATATATATAAAAGCCAACCTTTAATAATCTCCCTTCAAGAAATGATATAATCTTTAAAAGTACTTTTATAATCAGAAGCATCACTTTCTTTGCACTTTAAAGCTAGCAATTGATTAACTGAATTATTTACAGCTGCCAGTGATCTTAATTGGTTTCTAATGAACCAGAATGCATTATAAATGTAATTGCAAGTCAGCCTGAGCTCCTAGTAAACTGAAGGCTCTTACCAATCTCAGTAGGATGTACAGGTTTGTAAGATTGTGATTTTTTTTTTTTTTTTTGTCTGAAAGAGCTGCTTCTATAGTTGTTTAGTATACTGAAAAAAATATGGGTTTAATTACAAATTAAGATGGTAAGCCACTAAAATAAAGGTGGGTTCTGTGCATGGCCTACCGTCTGTATCAAGTTTGCATGTTAACAGATCTGGAAGAGCACCACTGAGTATCTTGTTGCCTGGCCTAAGCAATTATCATTTTTGGTGGTATTTATTGAGCCTCTTGGTGCACTTTGAGATTGATTTCTAGTTCAATTATCTGCTGAAGCATAAGAAAGCTGATTAGAAAAATATATTTTCCCTACAATGTGATGTTTTCTTTTGTAAAGATAAGCATACAGGGTAGTTAGCTTTGATGCTAAGTAAGTTTTCCTATCGGATCCCTTAGTTGCACAGCAGGATTTAGTTTTGCTGTTTGAGTATCAGAATGCCCAAATTCTTCTGGCTTTCACAGGGAATTGGTACCTATAATGCACTGTGCTCTGAGCTGATGAAGCCAATGTGATACTTCTAAAATCTCCAAATTATTCTGTAACTTTAAAGTGTTCTGGGCAGGATTACATCCTCCACAGCAGTATACCTATACGTGGGAAAGAAAAATGTAACCAATTCCCCTGCTGACCTTTATCTTATTGTGTCTATTTAAAACAGGAAAAGCATGCCCATTGGCTCAGCTAATACCTTAAATAACTAAAAGACACCCTGCTATTCCCAATTCCTGACTACTTCCTTGTTTACTTCCCTCCTGGCTAGCAGCAGCTTGCATATATATTTATATACGTATGCAAATTTTCAATTCCAGACAGGTCTTACCCAAGAAAACAAAACAATCTGGGTAGCTCTTCCAAAAGCACTGCAGGGTTAGGGCTGTGGAAGGACTGAACCGTCTTATGCCAACCCCATAATGTTCCCTCAGCCCCTGTCTGAGGTGGGTGATTGCTGGAGCATATGTGTTTGGGACTTCCCATATACGAGCATCCCAGCTGACTCAGATGCTGCTTCCCTCTGGAAAGCTGGGTGCTCCAGCACCCATCGGGTGGGTGTCCTTGTCACAGCCCCCCAAGAGCGTTAGCAGTCCGAGTGCCCTGAGCTGACCTAGCGGCAATGGTTCTGCTTTTCCTTGCCTGTCTTGCTAGGCCAATTATTTTGAATTTAGTCCCTTACTGTGTAAGCTAAAGAAAAATGTTCTGCTTTACATAAAATAATCAGTGGTTGATGGGGTGGAGCAGAATGATGAGGGAGGTACAAGCCCACACTAGTGAGCTTCTGGCCAACTGCGTGGGGCACCTTCCCGGGTAAGAAGAAACCCGGGAAGTTAGTGTGGGCCAGCACTGTTGCAAAATCAGGTTGTTACCTGGTGTCGCAATGGGAACCCCCACCAAGGCTTCTGAGGTCAGGCACTCAACCTTCAAGCAGTTATATGAAGAAAATATATCTGAGACTCATTACCTAGGCTCTGTTAGATACTTTTATTTACCTTGCTGAGTTCTTATCTTTTGGTAAGAAGCTTACTCTCTTGCTGCCTTTAATTTTAAGCTAGATGATAGAAAATATGTTTAATGTATGATTTTTTTTTTAAATGCGTATATATATTATCACTCTTGCATCTTTGCACCATTATATGCAGAACTTCATAACATGGTTAATAAGTCTGGATTTACATTGGTCTTGAGCAGTGTTCTTAGTGTAAGGAAACTGGAAAGTAAATGCACTTAATGGAGMTCTTGAGGGAAAACACTGATGTTCTAGGTCTGTCCATTTGAAGTGAAGGTGTTGAGCGCCTTAATTACTTACACCTAGATACATCCCACTTCCAAAGGTACCTTAAAATACATATAAGGCCTTTAGGGATTTAAAAAAGCAAAAAAGCTTTTTCCTAAAGCCCCTTAGGAACCTGGTGTCATTTTGAGCATCTGGATCCTCAGGAACTTCTGTGAAATCTGCAATTTGCCGTTAGCCTGAGGGATCTGGGCGAGGTAGAAAATGAGCTGAGTCTCGAACAGCTGAACACCCTGGTGTATGTCTGGAGTTTACTCCAAAATGCTGAAGTCAAATGCTCTCTTATCAATTCCTGGCATGCCAGGGAGTAAATACGGTCACCTGGACCGGCAGGAACTGAACTGGTAAGAGCCATACACTGATGGGTCTGGGAGTCACTCGCACAACTTCTCAAATCAAAAAAGTTGGGGCAGTTCCTGACTGCAGGGTCTCGGAGCAGCATTCCCTGTGCTTCATTAGCTACGTTTGGTGCACGTCCATTTGGCGCTTGTGGAGATCCAGCTGCTTTCCAGGGGTGTGCAGCTGACTGGTGAGACAGAGTGGCAGATACACTATAGCAGTATGTGCAGATGGTTGTTATTTCAAATGGAAATGTTTGGTTTTTATTTGTCAAGTATGTTCCCGAGCAGATAAAAGGAGAGCGTGCTCTCTGCGTTGTTTGTAGTGAGGCCTGAGCACTGTTTACTGAAGAAGGGAAGGCTGAGAAAGGACTTGGTTATCATGCAGAGCAGGGTAGGAGGGATGACTGGAGAGTTAGCTTTTGCCTTGGCTGATGTTTGTGGGAACCGTGCTGTGACTCAACAGGCTGGCGCTGTACGTAGGCTCATCTGCCTGAACATGTGGGGAGTGACGTTGCTTCCTCCGCATGGACTGCACCCGCGGGGAATGGCTGGGGAAGGTGAGGCGCTAATGAAAAGCAAAATTCTGCTTTTGGTCACATTTGTTCCTTCCAGCTTCCCCCAGTGAACAAGGTGAATCCCAGCCCTTTGTTTCACCATGTCACTGCAGCCTGACACGTCCTCTCTCTTTACCCTCTTGCAAGAGCTGTCAACCATCTCTTTAACAACAGGAGGCTGCGGAGGCGTTGGCTGTCGGCAGCCTCTGAGCTGCTGGTTCGCATGGCCCCCGGGGCAGGGTCCAGGGGTGTGTTTTGGCATGTCCCATGCAGTCTGGACCTCTCCCAAAGATGGTAGCCAACAATCCTTGTGGTTTGCCAGACAGACATGTGATGGAACTGTCATTATGAAACATGTAGTTTTGGGAAAGGAACTTACTTGCAAGAGTGACTATTTTGGAGTGAGTCAGTAGATCCACATCAGCACAGATGTGAGACAAGTGGGAAGAAGAATCCTTCCAGTCTTGTGTAAAATCTCAGCTCAACTTATGTTAGAAATACCAGAAGCTTGCAAAGGCATTTACAGAGATACAGTCCCTGTGTTTTAGGGGAAGGCAGCAAAAAGAAGTCATTGTAGAGTTAAAAATCATCTACCACCTTTATTACATAGAGGAAACATGGCATGGGATGAAAGGAAGAGCTTTATTTGCTGTTGAAGATGTTAGATTCCATGTGGTAGACAACATCCAAAAATATGAAGTCACTTCCAAAAAACACAGCTGCTCTGAGAGAGCTATGATTTCCATATGACTGGGTTGTATGAGAACATCTCGGTGGCAGTCTCAGGACAGGAATGTCGTCATGAACACTGCTGAACTTTAGAGACAACTGGATTGTTTTTCTGATAGTATTTAGTGACACTATTTTGTAATGCTAGCCTTTTGGAAAAAAGATATTCCCCTGAATTAGCACATTACTGCCTTGTTTAATTAACGTTCTGCCTTCAAGATATGCGATTAAGCAGACTGTTCTATTGCTCTAAAACTTTTATAGATTTGATTTATCTTCAAAGGTATATTCTAGCTTAGGCTGTTGGCAAATTAAAGTAATTACTGGATGAAATCCTGGGAATGGTGTTTTGCTCAGGCTCAGCTTAGAGGGCCTTAGACGAAGGGGTGTGATACTCTCCCAAGAGACCATTGCTGTAGGAGTAAAACGCTGAGTGTACTTCAGTGCTACTGAAAGTCATTAGGACTTGGCATTGACTTTACCTTCCCCAGCGTGTTTTTGTAGCTGCACAGTGGAATCTCGCTCTGAGGTAGAAGGCAGTATCCTCTTCYACTTGCATGCTAAATTCTGTAATCATAACATTTATGTTTTCTATCATTTGAAACAGACCTGGTATTCAGGTTTCATTGCAGAAAAAAAGATATTTTTTTTTGCCCTTCATTCTTGCAGTAAAGGAGCAGTAGGATTTTTTTGTTTAGGCACTTGTGTTAAAACAAATTTGTCAGCCGCTGCTCTGAAAGATTGATCGATGACTAACAGAACYGAGTCCAGCTGCCTGTGAGGTCTGGGCTGTGCAAACCCCTAAAGAGCCTAAACACACTCTGCGTGTGGGAGAGGAGCCCCGGCTGCCGTGCAATCACTTATGTCAGCAGACACAGGATATTCCAGCACTGGGCAAATAAATATAAAATAATGAGTAACTGAGTGAGAGAAAGCGACAGCTTTGGGAATGAAGGTGGTGAACCTATTTGAATGTAACCTGCACTCAAGCGGTTGGGGGATGAGGACTGGTGTGGCCTCTCTGGTTTCAGTAACRTGTTGGGTCGAGAAGTGTTTGAAGGGAAAAGAATGACCGCTGTGTTCTCGCAGGGATGTAGTCAGGCCAATTAAGTATGGTTTCTTAAATTTCTGACAAGTCTGTATAAACAAAGCTTGCATGGACTGATCTGAAGCTTACAAGAGATCATTAACTTTAATTACGGTTCAGCAGAAGTAAAAATTGAGCTAGAGGTACTTGAAAGGTGGAAAGCTCGATGCTCCTGGCCCGAGTGGGTATTTAGATTTTGTGGGTGTTACTAAGCAGGCTTTCCCTGCATGCAGTTTCCATCAGCTCACAGCCCACCACTGGTTTGTTTGGGCTCTGTGCACCATAATAACAACTTCCCCTGGAGTTATGTAGGTAGGTAGCACTGAATAGTGTTATTTTCCATAAATTTACAAAGTCAGGTCACCCAGCCACTGAATGASTGACTTTGAGAACTTCACTTCTGAGGACAGTGCTTCAGAGAAGGCATTTCAGAGGCAATGTGGGATGCTCTTCGATTTTGCAATTTACGTACCAAATATAAGTGACTTAAATGTTCCAGGCTTAGACCAGACCCATAGATAGCAGTTGTAAACACTCTTTCAGTGGACCATGCTAGTTTTCTGATCATGTTTTATTTCTCTCCATCCTCCCTTGTCCAGATCAATATTCAGATTTTTCCCTTCATGCAAACAATGGAGAACTTGAGCAAAAGCCCATCCAGGATCTTGGGAATTTTCTACAGACCTCAAAGGACTTTGGAGCTAGCTTTATAGGTGAACAAGCTGTTTCAATTAGAAAGGTTATGTTACAAATGTAATCCGTGCAGGGCAAGGAACAGCCTGCTGCACACAAATCCCTGAGCTGCTTCCTTCTGTTTCTTGCCTCCTCTTCAAACTGCTAGAGAACTTTCCAGCATGTGATTAGTTTCTCATGGAGAACAGCTTGTATCTTAATCTTTTTATTTTTTATTTTTAAACCAACACCCTCTGATTTGCCTGATCAGATATAGAAATTGTAACGATTCAACAAAGATGTGGATGCGGGCTTGCTGGGCGCTCGTCCTCAGCATAGTGGGCTGCGTGTTCAGTAGCATGCCTTGGCTTACAAACTTTGCCAGCAGGAAGCTTATAATGAAAGGGTTATTGAGCAAGAAACAGAAAGATTTAAACTAAAGTCACTCCCGACTGAACAGCTGGCTTTGTTTTTAATTCGTGCTATCAAGAAAGGATGGGGGTAGGGGGGAGGAAGCTTTCCCTCCTTCATGTAGAGGACGTCCATGACCTTCAGGTGCTTAATCACAGCATTTTACTGCTCACTTCTAACACTTCCCTGTCTGTACCATCTCTGTTCTGAAAAGCAGTGAAGTGCTTTAAAATTGTGATTAATTGTGAATTTAATTGCCACCCCCTCCCCAAAAGAAGCTAACCACAGCCAAAGCAGAGAGAATAAATCACTGGCCCTGGGAATGCTGAATATTGGAGCTCAGTGTTGGAGGCAGAGCTGGAGCTGGAGCCCAGGACACAGCACTCCTCCTCGCTTTCTTTCCTGATGAGCATATATTTTTTTGGAGGCAGAATGTGTGTGTCAGGATGAAGGGGAAGGGTGGAAATCTGGGGATGGAATTGTACTTGCCAGCTCTTACCATGAATTAATTGTATTTGGCTTGCCCAGCAAGTATTCATTGCCTTGGGAGAATACAAACAGAATGTTGCAAGACTGAACTATCCCAGCTCCAGCTGTGATGCTTCCTACCCCAAGCACTCCAGCAAAAAAAAAAAACTGTGCTCTACCCTCCACTTTTTTTTTTGAAAGCATTTATAAAAGCATTAACGATCTTGCACATGATAGATGCCTGTTGCCACTGTATCCATCCCCAACTTCTCCCCTTCTGTCTGCAGTATGGTCTGGTACCAGCTAGTTAACTCCTTCACCTCCAGATGTGGCTGCATTTCATGCAAGATCTGAAAGTGGTGTAAAGTTCATAAAAAGTATGGAGCTCTTTAACGTGAAAGTCGCTCTGCAGTGTTAGGTATAATCATTCATGTGGCAACTCTTACCAAGTGCTGCTGCACTTCTCGCATTCAAAGCATTGCCATGAATTCCTGCCATGCAGAAAGGTCGGCGCTTCCCCTGCAAACGTATTCCCGCTGCTTGGGGGTCTGAAAGCGGCTGGGCAAAGGGTTGAAATCTCTGGGCAGTCTGGGAGCTACAGCCCGAACCATCTGCCTGCCCTCCTCAGGGTGGGAAGGGGATCCTGGTTCCTCTGCCCCTTACAGATGACAACAGTTCAGATGGAAAGAGAAAATCAGAGTAAATGATTTATATTTTGCATTAAAGCTACTGCTCCTGGGCGACAGCTGTGTTTTCTTCCCTCTGTACCCTGTAATACAAGCAGCTTCAGAAGGAAAAACTAAAAATCCCACCAAAAACCCAACAGAGGGTTTTCCGTGGTAGAAAAGGGAGAGGAAACTGTTTAGGCTTCAGGCTGGTAGAAATCCCTGGTTTATCAAAAGAATAGGAGAAGCGTTGCTCTCCTTTGGGAGTCCTCTGTACCTGCAAATTGCTTTAGGCTCAAAGCTTCCCCTGCTACTGCACTTGCATTACTGACCCTTGCCTGGCTCACCTAGGGCAGGGGTTTCCTTTCAGCAGCTCTCAGCTGGAGCTGTATACCTCCGTCCTTCTTAGGGCTGTGTGGCTTTCTGAAAACGTAGTTTGAATGGGCAGCTTCTCCCAAGGAGCAAGTACTACCTTGCTTCTCTTGTCTCCTCCTTTTTGTAGGAATGGTGTTAAAGATGTACCTTCTCTGTTCAGGAAAAAGATTTTCCATCTTTCTTTCTCTTTCAGCAACAAATGTGATGCCCTGAACTCAGGAAAAACTGCATGCTTGGCTTGTAGCGCTTGGTCTTCAAATCCTTAATGCACTGGGCAGTCAAATTCCTATGGGATGCAACATTCATGCAGTGTTTTGCACCTGGAAAAGTTGGAAGATAGTTGAAAGTCAAACCCAATAAGGGGAAAGTGTCTGTGCTCCAGCTGTGCCACCCATATCTGGTAGGGGATGATTTGTTGGCAGCTCCTGTGTCCCTGAGGATGCCTTCCACAGCTTCCTTGGAAACAAAACAAAAATCCAGGGACCAAAACCACAACTGGGGGCAGAGCTGTTTCTGGCTGCAGCAAACCTGGGCCCAGTGGGCTCCAGGAGCTCRGAGGCTTTGTAGGTGGATGGTGAAGCAGCAGTTTTGTGGTCCTCTCTCATCATCCAAACCAGAGCTATATATAGGCTATACATTCAGCTGGAAGAAATGTCTGTGATACTAAGCCTAGCCCCATCCRTGATTACTGGTGGACGGGCAGTGCCGTAGGAGGGGAACAGCCAAGGCCATGCTGTGTGTGTGATTCCTGACCCTGGTACCTGCAGGAAACCTGTGCTGCTGCCACGCTTCAGCAAAGGGGCTTTAACCTGTGATCTGGATGATTTTTGATGTCTAGATTGGAGGGTAGGTGCTATATACCCTTGTGGCTTGAGGTCTGACAGTCTCATGGGGCAGGTACGTCCTCTCCTAGTGTCCATGCTCACATCCAGAGCCTTGAGCCCTCTCGCTTGCCTCCCCCGGCCCCTCCAGAGCCCAGCCTGCTTCTATATAATAAATAAATCTGTTTTCTTTTGCCTTGAAAGGAAAAGGGCTGAGGGCTTCCTAAAACCAATTGGGTAAATTGTTTATTGTGCAAATTTCAATAAGGGTTCTAAAAAGGAAGTGGTCTGTAAGCCCTGATAAACATTGTGTGGGAGATAGCGGTAGGAAAGGGTTGCGGTTCCATCTGAATGTATACACAGACCTGGGTCTCTCATGGGTACGTGAGAACAATGAATTATATATCATGGACTGCAAGGCTGGCTCCTGGGCTGTGGACTGCCATCTCCCAAAGCCRCTGGCACCAGTGGCTGTTGGGGATGGGGTACTGGGTTGGCAGGACCTGTCTCTGACCTGGGGCAGCCAGGACATGAGTTCCTGCTCATTAGGTGATACAGTTAGTGATGCTAATTGCTGTGACCGGCTCTCCAACAGAGACAACTGCTCCTTAACAGTGCAAAAAGAGGGTGAGCACTGAATGGGGAATAAATACAGGCAAACAGCGAGGCCCGGTCTGAGTTGGGTCTTACGTGTGCATTTGCTGCTCTGTTGCCTGTAGCAGGCTCTCTCCTCACAGAGCTCCGACAGATTGGGAATCTTGGCTTGCGGCTTACAAATCCTGAAGACAATTTTTTTGCCTGGCCAAGGACTATTTACATAATTATGTGCTTGAAGAATTGGGTTCCAAATAAAGACACGATTTTAGCTATAAACACACATTATCTTTCTTCAAAGCAGTAAAAGCTCCCACAGAGTAAATTTCTAACTGTTAGCTTGAGTTCATGTGCGTTTAGAAACTTAAAAATCAGTGGAGGAAAGCTGGCTCAAGTGAAGTTACAGCAGGAAAAGTTCAATGTTAAAATTAAGTATAAAATGAATGTTACCTCCAAAAGATTACCCTTTCTTGTCTTGTTAGGAAGGATCATGGTACTTGGCCTAGTGGTTATATTCTAGGACTTGCAAATGTTTATTCCAGCAATTGGCTTTCTACCAAAATTATTTGTTTCTCATTAAAATGTAGGTAATCCTTTGCTGTAACTATTATCTTAAAAGGAAAAAAAACAACCCAAACCCCCAAACAAAAAAACAAACAAAAAAAAAAAAAAAAAAAAAAAAAAAAAAAAAAAAAAAAAACAAAACAAAAAAACCCAAAACCAAACAAAAAAACCAACAAAACAAAAAAAAAAAACCCAAAACCAACACAAAGCCCCCAAAAAAACCAAAAGTGGAACTGGCGTGGCCAGAGCATAATCTCACTTGGAAGATATATGAGAACCTCATAGGATGTTGACTTGTATTGGCTCTGAAGTCCTTTATATAATAGTTTCTCTGTCATATTGAAAATTATACATCATCTGTAGCTCAGTTTTTTCCCAGTGTTGCTGAGAAATCCCTGGATACTGGTCAAGTTCTCTTGACAGATGAAGAGAAAATATTTGGTGTGCTAAGATCATGCTGGGATAGCTTAAATAATTAAGTGCCTGCTCCTGTGAACCCATATTAAAGAGCTGCCCTTCACTGTATGTGCAGCTCCGCTAATCCGGGTGACACCGTCTGAACAGCAATGCCTCCTGCGGGTGCAGCTGTGCAGACTCGGGCACAAGCATTGCTTTTAGAGAAGGATGAAGGTGTGTGTGATGCAGCTGCAGAGGGTCATGGTGCGGATCACAATGAGGTAATAGGAAGCTCTGTAGTTTCTCTTGGTCCAGATGAGAGAAGTGTTTGTTTAGGAGTGTCCTCCCCAGAGCTGGGTAGCGGCAGAGTCATAACACTTAACTTGCATTTTAGAGGTAAAGCTACAATTCTCCTGGGGTAGGGGTGGGAGCGTTGCAATCAAGGCTCCTGCCCTCAGCTTGATAGGAGAGGTGGAGGGGAAATGATTTTCCAAGTCACTCCTAGGAGCTCTGTATTTTCATGTTAAAAAGGCAGGCTTGATGGATCACGCTGCCAAAGTGTTGGCTGGAATAGAAACTCCTCCTAGCCTGTTTTGCAGACGGGAGGTATTGGGCGGCTGCACTAGCTTCTTCAGGGTACGACTTTTTCTGCTTTACAAATTCAGAGTGTTCTGAGAATGCATTTGTGCATCAAGACACTTCAGTGGAGCTCCACAAAAGCAGTTATGATCCAGAGACAGGCCAGCACACGACGGCCCAGCTGCTACAGTGTGCAATACCCAGTTAAATGTGGGTGTGAACATCCTCTTGTTCAAGGAGTTCAGGGGTCGGTTGGAAAAGCTGGGGAGGAGGTTTTGCTATCACTAGCGTACTAGCAAAAAACCAGGACCAAGAGACTGAACAGCTTATTAGGGGGTGTTGTGGTTTAACCCGGCAGGCAGCCAAACTCCCCCCCCCCACCTCAGTGGGATGGGGGAGAGAATCAGAAAAAAAAGTAAAATTTGTGGATTAAGATAAAGACAGTTTAATAGAACAGAAAAGGAAGGGAAAGTAATGATAATAATAATAACCATGATAGAATATACAAAATGAGTGATGCACAATGCAATTGCTCACCACCTGCCGACCGATGCCCAAGCAGCGATCCCGCTCCTCCACCAACCCCCAGTTTATATACTGAGCATGATGTCATATGGTATGGAATACCCCATTGGCCAKTTTGGCTTAGCTGTCCTGGCTGTGCCCCCTCCCAGCTTCTTGTGCACCTGGCAGAGCATGGGAAACTGARAAGTCCTTGGCTAGTGTAAACACTACTTAGCAACAACTAAAACATCAGTGTGTTACCAACATTATTCTCATACTAAATCCAAAACACAGCACTATACCAGCTGCTAGGAAGAAAATTAACTCTATCCCAGCCAAAACCAGGACGGGGGGCAAAGGACATTATGGCAAAGTGGGGGTTTCTGTGTCACCTGCACCCCAGTCCAGCAACGTGGCCATGAGGAGGCAGAAGAAAGGAGCAGCGAAGCGCTGCCATCTCACGCCCCACTCCCTGAGCGCTGGCAGGATTACGTCCTAAACCCCGAAGGACGACTGCAAGCCCTGGACAACTGTTTGTTGTGGGGTTGCTACTGGAGTCTATGGTGTAAGGGAGTTTCTCAGGCATGTTGGTGAGTCATCTGATACAGGAGGAGTCTGAGACAGGAGCTACACGTTGCCCCCTCGCCCAGCAGCCGACCCTGGACGGTGGCTGCTATTTAAATCGACAGCAGAAGTGTCAATGTATCTGTGACATTTTTTTAAAGATGGCTGAGAAGACCAGGAGCTGACAAATGATTCTTCCACTTCTCCCGGCTAATTTTGGATTAGCTGCGTTTACAAACAGGTGCTGACATGTCCACAGGTCCCARAATTCCTCAGCGTGTCTCTTTGGGGTTTCTAACACCCAAACTTGTGGAGTGGAGAGCAGTGAGCTCAGGTGTGTCGGTGTTCCAGCCTTTGCAGTGTATGCAGGTGTTGTCACACATCATCAGGCTTGGTTTTAAATACCTTCTTGGTTGATCTCTTAGAAGGAAGCTAAGCACCTTCCTCCCAGCTGCTCTCTTCTGCCCATGTCATTGTAAACTGTGGGTTTTGCTCAGTTCTGGCCTGGTGCTTTATGTAAAGGTGCCAAATATACCCTGGAGCTTGACCCAGCAGGGAATTGTGTTGGTTACAGCAGCACAGCTCACAGCGGAGCCTGCGATGACAGAGAAATGACCATGAGCACATGTGCTGGTTTTGGCTGGGATAGAGTTAATTTTCTTCCTAGTAGCTGGTATAGTGCTGTGTTTTGGATTTAGGATGAGAATAATGTTGATAACACACTGATGTTTTAGTTGTTAGAATGTGCTGGTTTTGGCTGGGATAGAGTTMATTTTCTTCATAGTAGCTAGTATGGGGCTATGTTTTGGATTTGTGCTGAAAACAGTGTTGATAACACAGGGATGTTTTAGGTACTGCTGAGCAGCGCTTACACAGAGCCAAGGCCTTTTCTSCTTCTCACCCCACCCCACCAGCGAGGAGTCTGGGGGGGCACAAGAAGCTGGGAGGGGACACGGCTGGGACCGCTGACCCAACCAGCCAAAGGGATATTCCATACCATGTGACGTCATGCTCAGCATGTAAAGCTGGGGGAAGAAGAAGGAAGGGGGGGATGTTTGGAGTGATGGCGTTTGTCTTCCCAAGTACCCGTTACRCGTGATGGAGCCCTGCTTTCCTGGAGATGGCTGAACACCTGCCTGCCGATGGGAAGCAGTGAATGAATTCCTTGCTTTGCTCTGCTTGTGTGCGCGGCTTTTGCTTTACCTATTAAACTGTCTTTATCTCAACCCACGAGTTTTCTCACTTTTACCCTTCTCATTCTCTCCCCSATCCTACCGGGGGGRAGCAGGCGAGTGGCTGTGTGGGGCTCAGTCGCCAGCTGGGGTTAAACCACGACAGCGCAGCCTGCGCACCGCTGTGTCGAGCTAGCGGGAAGCTGGATGTGGTGAAACGGCTTTTACCTCAATGAGGCATGTCCAGGAGGAGGGAATCTTCAAGTACAGACTCACAAGAGTCCGTTGCTCCCCACCGAGCATTTGCTGCCAGGAGCAAGGGACCCAGCACCCATCGAGGGGTGGGATGCCCCGTCAGACGAGGACTGCTTCAGCTCTGCTCAGGGCTGCTGAGGCTCTGCCCCAAGATGGAGCAGGAGCAGAGCGCTGCTGCAGGATGTTCAGCTGCTTGTTCAAACCTCCCCTGCAGCCCGCTGCCAAGGTGCGCGTGGAAGATGCCATATCTGCAGCTGTTTCTGAGTGCGTGTTTATCTCTGAGGCATTTCCAAAGAAAATAYTCAGTTTCCCTGGCTTTGTGCTGGCACAACTTCTATGGAAAGGAAAAATGAAAAACAAACAGAACTCCTTTTTGGAGAGCGCTGGTGCAAACCACAACGCTGTCCAATGCTCCTCGTGYGGCTCAGGGCTTGCAGAGGCAGTTGCTTCTGGTGGTGATCAGGCAGCATTTACTGAACAGCTGCAATTAAACTTGTTTTCTTTTTCCCCACTAACTCTGTGCCAGTGCTTTCGGTCCCAGCCTGCTCGAGGGAAGAGGCGACCAGGCCTCTTGGATATCCCTGAACCTCACCTCAAAACACTGAGTGAGAATGAGCATCATCTCCTCAGGGGCGAGCACCCACAGAGCTCTTGTCACGGGGAGAGGCACGGCCAAAGCGAAGGCAGCTGACTTCGTCGGTTCAGAGCAGCGTCCTGGAGGACTGCAATGTGGTGGGACTGTCTTGAGGACCTGAATGCAAACTGGCAGGCAGTTTATGCAGGGGATTAACATATCTATTGAGTTATTTTTGAAAGTTTACTAAGTTCTCAAGAAGTCAAATAATTTTTCAGCTTTTAACATAATTCTCGTGGACCCTGCTTTTTGTTTTGGTTTGGTTTTGGGTTTTTTTTGGTTTTTTTTTTTTTGGTTTTTTTTTGGTTTTGGTTTTGTTTTTTTTTTTTAATTTAAAAATCCCTGTAGAGCCGCAGCATCTGCAACTTTCACAGACTTCTCATCAGGGTAACAGCCCTGAATGCCATCTCTCCCTCAGGAGCCAGCGTCCTCCCCAGGCTCCTGATGCTCCTCCATCTCCCAGCATGTAGCATGAATTGGGTCTCTCAGTTCAGCAGTGATGTTACCAGTGTAAATGGCRGGGAAAAAATACTTCAGTGGCTTTTCTAAAGAAGTGTAATCTGCGCAGTTAGACACTATTAGGACACCATTAGAAGGTTTATACTTGACAGCGTGTGGCATTGAAGTATGTCTATTTACCAGCCTTTGGCTTCCTGCAATGCTTACCTCAACCGTACATAAGTATTATCGGTGTAAGGCTAAAGATAGGAACTACTTTTAAATCAGCTCTAGCTTCAAGTACAGACCTAAGTAGAAAATGTTAGAAGTGAGGATGTGGATAAGAATTCAGAATTTGGGGAAAATACAATGTCTTTGACTAGCTTGTTTTCCGTGCTCCTTTACTGGATATTGATTGAAGGAGTCTGAAGAAAAACAGCGCCTTAAATCAACATGCTATCAAGTAACAACACTGCGGAAAACAGAGCTCCTCAGAGCTGCTGCAGGCCTGAGCTGCCCTGGGAACTGTATAAGCCTAAGAAGTCAAAAGCACTGACCTGAATAAGAATGAGACCATTTTGGGCAGCTGAAATTTAATGTGGAGCCTGAATAAAAGGCCTTCCAGTTCACTGGGAGTAAATGTGAATAACTTACTGTTTCTTGGCTGAAATCGCGGTGTTAAGAGCAGGCAGCAGCGTTACACAGCACGCTTTTCATTACTGATGTCAATTTTGATACAGTCCCAATGGGACTATAGAAAACTCTGCCCCATTATGTTTCAGAACAATAGGATCACTGCAAAAGAAAGACACCAAGTGCGAACGTGCCAARCTAATTCCTTTCCAACTTCAGCTTGAGCAAAAACATTCAGCGACGAACATCCTCAGATCTTGAGGTGGACAGAATCAATATTCAGATCTGTGTCATGTGGCTTTTTCTGGCCTTTCTTTATGTTTGTACCCTAATTTTTGCAAGGATGATGCATCACCTTTCTGCTCTTCTGAAATGCCATTACATGTGTCTGTTGGAGCCCTGCTATTGTGTGAGGACTGAATACCAACAGCACGTTAGGAAAGGGGTGTTGTGGGCTGTGATGCTGATCCATCAGGTCCTGTCTCCAGCAGTGGTTGCTGATATGAAGGTATAAGATTGACTTTCAGTGATGTTTGGATGAAAATGTGCATTTATAGCATACATCTCCATGGACTGCTTTCTAGGATGGCACAGTTGTTAAGGAAGTGCTGATGTCTTATTGCCTTGACTTCTAATAGCCGTTGGGGTTTCACTGAACRGTAGGTTTATGATTAAAAGTCAGACTCCTCTTCCTGTATCCATTTTCACAGGGAAGTTAACAGTGAATGAACAGGACGCTATTAGAAGGTGTTTAATAACTCTGTTTGGAAACTGTGAGTTGATCCTGAATAGCCAGTTGTTGCCAAGCTGTTGACTTGGGGTGAGCTACCAGCTGCAGTGAGCATTGCATTGGTCCCCCCTTTCTTTTTTTTTTATTTTTTTGAGTGCCTCGGGACAAGCACTTACAGTTTCTGTCAATAAGAAAGTAACCAATGGGAAAGATGTAAAAGCTTTCTGAATACAAGCCATCCTCATTTAACTATATCATGAGGGTAATAAATACATCAGAGGGGTAAGCACCAGGGAGGAAGAAGAGCTATTTAAACGGGACAATGTTGGCACAAGAACAAATGAGTGTAGGCTGGCCATAAATATACTTGGGGTGGAATTTGGAAGAAGGTCTCTGGCCATCAGAGAGAATTTTTTTCAGTTAAAGGAGTGTGGGAAAGAAACYGATTTCCACCCCCCCCAACATGAAGCTTACTAAGTGTATATGAGCAATTACATGTCACAACTGCTGTCTGCAGTTCTGCAGATCCCCTCCTGATCTGTGCTCCTATTTCAAAGGATAAAGGCAGATTTTTGTCACCCTACTTCAGTTAATTTTTGTAAAGAAGGACTTCCTGTGCGGTTCCTTGAAAACACAAGCAATTGTAATTCCAGCTTTGGACAAGAGACTTCAGATTTCCAATGACTTTCTGAGTCTATTCAGAACAACTGAGAGCACCAGCTGAAGRGCAGTGTGAAGAACAGCTAGCAGAGCTAACTGGCATCATTCTGCACTTTGCTTTTCCAGTGCTAAAAACAGCAAGTCGTTGGAAACTGGAATTCGCAAAGACGACCATGTCAATAGATAATAAACTGCAGGGAGAAGGTAGTAAATCTATCATGTCTCATCTCTATAAACCAAATGATTAAATCCTCAACTTTATTCAGAGGGCTGTAAGTGCRGTTTATACTCAGAGCTGGTATGCTTTTTCCATTTCTGAAATGTAAAATTTCATCACATGCTGGGATGCAACTCACAGGCATGTCCGTGTCCTCCCATCTGTTCTGTTGCACTGGAATGACTGACCAGGGGACATACAAGAACCAGCTGTCTCTGCTCACTCTTCCCTGTCTTCTCCTCTACACCCTCAGTGTTTGCAGTAGCTTCTTCCATCAGCATCRCCCAAGAGCTCCTTTTCTCCCTAGGAAAAGGACCGCACTCAGTAGAAGTATCCCAGAAGTTCATGACTCAGTATCTCTAGCTCAGGTCTCAAACACATCTTGTGCTTCACAGCCTCCTAGTTCAGACGCAGGGGCAGGTCTACATCTCTGTGTAAACCAGCTGCCTTCTTTCCTGGCTCTTTGCACCCCACAAATTGCTTCCAGGCCTCTGGCAGACTAGTTGCTAAAGGGGTCCCCCAATGGTCCCCATGAGCCTTACCCCATCAGCCCAGATAACAATCCCAACATGTCTTGCACTTGATTTTTCTCAAAAAAAATGCCTTTGGACTGAACCTACTCCAGAACAGGCCAGGAATTTGACAAAACTAGCTTTTCATGGGAGGAAAAAAGTTTCCCACTTGCTGAAGCTGAACTTCTGTGCAGGAAAATGCTGTTTCCAACTAAACTTTCACTGTAGTTCTTTGATCTAGGGCGGAATTTCTGGGCAAAATTAAAGTTCACGTGAGGCCAATTCTTTTGTTTTCTTTCCTCAAGATGTTTGGCTCCTTCGAATCCTTTGTTGCATCCTAAAGGCACAACTGTGTGTCTGCAGATCACCCCTTCAACCTGCTCACAGATGCTCTTTCTTCTTCTTTGGCTGGCAGTTCTCATTCTTCTAGTTGGCATCAGCCTCCCTGTTAGTCCTAAATTATCTCCATACTCACCACCTCTTCTAATCTTAGTTTTAGGAACTGCCTGGTTTAAGACAGGGTAAACAAATGGTGCAGAACGGAGGCTTGTAGGAAGGCTAAAAGGTCTGCCTCTGGTCCCTGTTTGTGGACCTTAAGGTAAAATCATTGGTTATGGACTTCCACCCCAAAAACCTGTCTGCTCCATCCTAAACAATTGAGTTTCAGAAAATTTTTTTTCTTCCTTCTTACCCCAGTAACATATTTGAAACTGCTGTTAAAATTGGATAGTTTCTCTGAACTTACCTTAGCAGCATAACTATAATAATGTCACCTGACAATCTGTACTAATAATATCAGAAGTACAGAAACAATTGTAAACAAGCAGGTTAAATTGGTTTAAACAGCCTCTGCTACAGAGAACTGAATGTACAAGCCATCGCAAGCCATTAGGAAAGCTGATAGAAGATATTTTGGTATGCCTTTACAATCAGATTTCCTCCCATGATATAACCTGGTTTTACTTCAACTCCTGCGTCTTTGTATAATTTCTTGTAATGATAAATTACCCAGTCTTAGAGATGTTTATAGTTCATTGAGGGTGGAACAGATGCCAGAGCTCGCATCTTCCAGTTGTTCTCTGAAGATGCTGTTACTGGCCATGGCGAAACATTGTCAGGAGGTGATCCGTGCTAATAAATGTTTGTAGGAGCCCCTAAGCAATGGGACATGTAAGCAGAGCCTCTGAGATAGATTTTAATGAACTTTTGTAGCCAGTTTCCCTCTCCCTCTCTCCTCTTTTTTCTTTTTCTTCCCCCCCCCCCAATGTACTGAAGGAATAAACTGAAAAGCTCTGTATGTGTTATAAGCCCACAAGGAAATGAGCCAGAAAGTGATAGGGTAAGTCTGAGTTATTGAAGTCAGGTCATACCCTGAAGGAGATTACAGCAAGACGAGCCAACATAAATATACACTATATTTCTGTCATATGTCTTTGTTACCCTGGGTGGCCTGCAGTCAATTAACAGGGCARGGGGAGAAAAGTAGAATACATGAGTATTACAGGACCCTAATCCAGCTGGTTGGAATCCAGTTCTCATTAACCAACTCATTTATATTCCTTCTCTGGACCAGAGTTTGATATTAGTCTATTAGTGTTTTACTGAATTTGAGTCCCACAGCTATCAGAACCTGCCCCTTTTCCTCTTTTCTTGTTGAATGTTCCTAATCCCCTAAATAACAAATGGAGGTTTTCAGTCAAACAAGAGTGCCTAGTGATAAGAAAAGCCATGCTATGTTAAATGCGAATCTTGCACAGCCAGTCTATTTTACGGATTTTCAGACCTTGATCCCTGGATAACCCATAAGGGAAGGCTTACAAAGGTTTTGGAGAAAGATGCACAATGCTGGAAGACATTAACATATTGGCCACAAGTACAGAGAGTGTTATCTCTTAAGATGTAGAGCCAAATTCTGGTTTTCATTAAACTGGTGCAAATCTGGAAAACACTGCTTGCAGTGCCATCGCTCAAGATTTGCTGTTGGTGTAATAAGAAACAGAGAATTGGTCCAAACATTAAACCATCAACCCACACGGAGTTAAGCTCTGCTGTTAATCTGGGTATATGCAGGTATGAACCTGATTTTTGCTTGGGGCAAAAATGGGGGCTGAACCTGAGCTGCTYTGTGTCAAAAACCCTAAAGACCTTGCCCATAATATGGCACCTTTAAGCACCCCATGGGAAAGCGTAGCCCTGGCCATGTTGCTCCAGCCCAGGAATAAACCGGGGCTGCACCGTTAGCCGCAGGGCTTGTTTTCTGGCAGTAGCTCAAGGCCAGGCTATGTGAAATGGTACCACTCACCCTGGGGATGGCTKACGGACCTTCTCCAGGAGGGACACTGTGCTCGTCCTAGGGCGCTCTGGGACAGCTCAAATTCAGCGGGACTTCCCACTTCAAGCGATTTAGGAGTTTCATGCTTGAGAGCAGCCCGTGGCGAGCGTGCGCTGCAGGGTGGGTTTGGGTGCTGGAGCATGCTTGGTCTCAGCCTGCAGTTTGAGCCCGACCTGTGAAGGGACTGGGCTGAAAATACAAGGAAACCAGTGCCAAAAGGGAGCAAAACCTGGCTTCCCTGCTTGGGGGYGGATTTTAACTCGACTTATAAGTGCTGCCTGGGGAAGGGGTGSTGGAGGGACCCATGCGGGACGGGACTGGGAGCTGCAGTGGGCAGGGCACCCTTGGATGAGCAGGGATCACACCTGCGGCGGGAGGCGAAGGCTTCTTTCATCCTCCGTTGGAAACCCCTACGTGTTGGCACCRCGGTTTCCTGCTTGAATCCTGGCAGACCTGGGAAAGGCTTATCAGCTTAGTAAAGGCACTATACGAGTTTTGGGCCTCAACGAGCCTCATGCACAAGGTGTAGCGCTTGTCCCTCTTCCTCATCCTCTCAGGGAAATGGCACCAGTACCCGCCAGCACTGCATGGCTGGCTGCTGGCAGGAGCAGGGCAGGGTGGGCAAGGGGAGGCTCCACGCTCGCCCTGCTCCATCCTATGGCTGTAAAAATCAACAAACACATGGAGGCGGGGGGGGGAACCCTTCAAAAACATGGCTGACTTGTTTTGCTTGCCTATCGCGAATCTAAACACAATATTTTCTCATTCTTGGGCCTGTATCAATTTCTGACAGTACAATTGGAGGCCAGCGCCCGGAGMGTATTGTCTTGAGGAGTTTACCAAGGAAATCGAGAGTTTGGTCAGCAATTGTAAATATCCTCCCGTAATTGAGTTTGTTTGTTCTGCAGCGCACTCCGGCGTCATGGACTGTGGGACACCCTGGCACCAGGTTACTGGTGGGAAAGATCCGCGGCTCAGATAAGGATGGGAATAAACTCCACCCACAGAAATGCCACAGAAAAACCCCTGATTTATCCATTAATTGCTTTAAGGGGTGGTGAGTGAGAGTACAACAATGGGGTATTGACAATAATATGCCTCGTTGGCAGGAAAAGGGCTTTCCCCTTGCTGAGGTTTTAATGCGCTTGTTCTTGGAATTATTAAATGTTTGAAAATCCTGCACTGGCTCAGGGATGCAAAATGAAAGACAAGTACCCAGCAGAGAAACCGCACGTTGGAACGGCCGTTTCCTGCTTGGGATGAAGTGAAACGCTCCTCTCGCAGTGAAATACGCCCAGCACCGCAGGCTGGGAGTCCACTTGTGATGGAGCTTGTCTCAAGGGATTTTTTAGGGATTTTTAAGGTCTCTTTTTGTGACCTGCTCCTTATTTGTAATTCACAGTGTAGGTGGTGTCCTGGGTTCTCAGCAAGTGCCAGGAAATCTGTTTGCTGGAGTTTACAAAACCCAGCCATTTTCTAAAAGACTGCACATGAAGATTAGCAGAAACTGGGTTTCAGACAGCGAGGGCTGTGGGGAGAGCGGGCCTGGCTGCTCTGCGTCGGGGTGGCAAGGGGGTGAAGGAGCAGGCACGGAGCTCGACCCCACGGATGCCTGAGACACAGTAACTGCCGGGGCTCAAATGAGAACGAGTGCTAAAAAAAATTGCTTGAACCTCTTTTAAGTCTTTTGAGAGAGATGGCTGTAGGTCACGGGGCTTTCACTCCTGACCTGTGCTCACACGCCGACATGATGCAGTACATTGTCTGCCCGCGAAGGCTGGTAAACAGTGGCACGGCTCATCGTTGAGCCCTCTAGAAAGATGACAAAGATCCCAAAGGATCAAAATCCTCAGCAATAGCCAGGCCTTTGGATATAAGTGATATTCAGCCAGTTAGGGCTCTATTGCCGAGCCCTCCTCCCAGGGCATTCCCTGCGGCAGTCAGCCCGCCTGCGGAGCGATGCTGGGAGCAGCAGCCGGGCAGCCTGTGCCCAGGGCTCTGCCTGCGAGCACCTCCTGCTCCTTCTGGCAGCATGGGATTGCTTTGCCTGGGGGAGAAAAGGAGCTATTTTCTGTGCTATTTGTCTTCATGTGCTTGTGAAAGATGTGAGTGCTGCTGGGAAGGGCACGCCGGAGGCCACCGCCGGCCCGAAAGGAGCCACCTGGCCCTGTGCACAGCCAACCCACAGTAGCATGCTCCTCCGTTAAGGGTTTTCTTCCCAAAGCCCAGTGTAAACAGCCTCCACTCTGATTAATACATTAATAAATCAAACACAGCTTCAGTGGACTTACTAGGGAGGAACTAGATATGATACACACACAAGAAATATCCCTGGGACTCCTGAGATCCACTGCTGCGTGCTGCTAGTGCCATGCCATCGTCTCAGACTCGTCTGCACGCTCAAGGCCACTCAGGGTGCACGTACTCCCACTGACAGGATTTCAGGGCTTTGCTTTAAGTCTGAAATGGCTTTTAAAGAGGCTTTCTCTGTTTCACTCTGTCAGGCAGATGAAAACCTTTCCAATGCTACAGAAGCAGCCCATTGCAGGCAGTGGGTATCAGGCTACAGTTCGGCGGCAAGTCAAGCTGTTTCCACAACAAGGGCAAAAAAAAAATGGGCTCAAGAGATGTTTACCTGCTGGGAACTTAATTTCAGTATATGTTCCCTTGCTAATGAGTCAGAGGTTCAAGTCTGTTCCCTATTACACAGCATGAATCTAGAAAGCACACCAGATCCCGCTCTCCATTAAATTAGGTTATGCTGTGAAAGTCAGTGGAGTTGTTCCAAATTTACATTGACATAATTGAGAGCAGAATAGGGCCCAGCAGCTCGGCTGACAGCAGTTGAGTCAGTGCAACTTAACGTGACCGAACCAGAGAGACCGTGAACAACTGGCTCTTTGTTGTTTTATGACCAACCTGGACCGCTGTAAATGTTGCTTCTCCACCTGGTGCATAAGGTGATTAGAAGATGCTTCAGACCAGCAGTTTCTTTAAAGCCCTTGTGAAAGGCTCTAGTATGATGTTATGTACATCTGCCTATGGCTTGATCCCAAAACACTGATGGGTACCTATGGAAGTGGAGTTGCAGCGAGGCCTCTGTAGCCATTGCCATGGGTAAGGCTGGCTGGTGGGTTTGTTGTGCCATTGAGCGCTGGGAGCAGAGCAACCCGTCTCAGCTCAGCGTGCAAACGTACAAACACCTGAGCTCTTGAAACTTGCAGCAGGGGTGGGCAGAGGTGCAGGACCAGAGCCCYGCTCCGCTCCCTTTAACGTTGGTGGGAATCGCTCACAAAGAGCAGGAAATAAATTACGCTGTAGATCTGATACCGCAGTGCTGACTGCTGTGCAGATAGCAGATATCCGAGGTTTGTGGGGAGGAGAGGTTGGGCACGTTGTATATCTTTTAAAATGCCTATGGTTCGAAAGGCAGGGCTCTATTGTTTGTATGTTGTGCAGAGGCTGTTCCCTGGAGGATATCCTGTCTGAGACCACCCTGTGCCAGTCTGCTCCATGGCTGTGGAGGGGCTGGATGGTCAGTGTGAAAAGAATTAAATAATGCCTTGTAAAAGCAGTGATTTATCTGCAGGGGTGAAGCGGGCGAGGAAAGCCTGAGATTTTGCCCCTCTTGTTGGGTTTTTAGCAGTGTACCCGCAGTCCCGCTCCTCGGGGCATCCCTACAGACTGCTGGGCAATCACAGTGCCCGYGTAGGCGTGCAAGAGTGTTTCAATATCAGAGTTTATTTGCACTGTCTCCTGCAGGGAACACAGCCACAAAGGGAAGCACCCAACTGCAGCAGCATGAGTGAGCCCCAGCCGGGGGTCTGCGTGTGTTGTGGTGCCATTTGGCAAATGCTCTGGGAAAAGCCGTTTATTCCAATGGAACTGCCCTGCTCGAGGACTTGTGTAATATCCCAGCTTTGACTTATTTATTCTGCCCTGCTGGATACGAAAAAGAAAATATATCATTTAAACTAAATAACACACCAAGTTATTTTATATGTGGAATTCACCAGAGACAGGATAGTTTTGCTCCTGCTGACTTCTTCCAGCAGTGGTTTAAAGGATGTGCTCTGCTGTGAGCCAGCGTGGTCCTCGGAGGGACAGATCCATGAAAAGCTGCCTTCAGAGAGAGCGGCTGGTGAGGCTCTGGGCAGTTTGGGCTCCTTGCCCATCCTGTAACTCGCCCCTTCGATGCCGGTGTTGCCGGTTGCACCAGCAGAGCTGTGCATGCGGGGATGCGGGGTGTTCCCAGTTTGGAGGGCATGGTCGGGAGGTTGGGATGGGATGGGAACTGGCCCCGGGGGGGTGGCAGCAGCTGGTCTGTTCCCATCRTCTCTCATAAACACAGGCAAACGGTTCTCATGCATCTTTTTCTAGTGAAAAATACAGCTTTGGTGACATCAGGATGTTTTCTGAGCCTATGTTGTGTTTGCTGAAGCTTTTGTTTAGATTTTTAGGTTTTTCTCTAAAAATAATTTCAACGTCCTCTTCTAACATTCTCAAAACTAAGGTGGTGCCTCATTTTGGGACAGGGTGGTGGAAATAGCCTCAGCATTTCCTCCAACTGAGTAATTAAAAAAAAAAAGAAAAAAAAAAAATTGAACCCCCCAAAATTTGAAATAAAAAGTTTGGATTTGTTGAGCTATTTTTTCAGTCAATCCAAAATAAAATTTCAGTCTGGCCACCTCCTCACAAGCGCAGATGCTGCAGTCTGCCCTGACACATGCTGGGACAGAGCTGACCGCTGCCGTTGGTCTCCGGCGATGCCTCCGGGAGGGCGGAGGTGAGGGATGAGCCCTTGCATTTGCAGTTTAAGCCCCATTTTGCGAGCGAGGCCACCGGGACATGCCAGCGCCCACCACTTCGTCCTGGCCGGCGGCCACGGAGCTGCAGCCTGCAGTGATTCAGCTTGGCCCCGAGGGCAGCAATTTATCTGGCTTTTCCCTCGCTTTTCCAGTCAAGTTGGTCGTCATTAAACTCGCCTGACCTTAGCTTGCTCTGTTAGCTGAATGCTGGTTCCTGAGCAACGCCAGGGCAATTGGAGAGGATTTGTTGTATTAACAGTTATAAATCACAGCCCCGAGCCGAACCACCTCACCAGAACTTCCCTCGTGGCTCTTTCTCTCTCCCATCCAGAAAAACAGATGGTCGCTGTCCTGCCCTGCATCCGCAGAAATGCATCACAAATTACACAGGGTGTGTGTTCGGGGGTGTGTGTGTAAAATTCAGGCTTGCTCAGCTTTCAAATTTTACAAGAATCAGCAAGAATTCGGATTAAACTTTCCGGGGAAGGGGAAAAAAATCCATTATTTGCTGCTGTTTGGCAAATGCGAGAGGGGAAGGGGCACACGGGCCAGCGCTGTGATCCTCCCTGGGCTGCACCAGCGAGAATATTGCTTCCGCAGAAGTTTTAAAAGAAATAACTTGTTTCAGCACTTCATTTGGCTACAAGTTCCTTTGGAATTGGCACAAGTCTGGCTTTTAATGAGCTGAGAAGACTTGAGGTCTTCTGCACCCAGGCTTGATATTCACCAGAAATTCAGCTCTTTTTTGCTATATACTTCCATGAGCAAACTAGAGACGTGAGCAAGGCAAGATTTTAAATTCCCTGTTGGGAAGTTTGTCCATGATGGTGCAGAGCTGCAGGTCCCACGGGACACTGTCCTGGCGATGGGGATGGGCCGCTGCTGTGTGCTGTGGTCTGAGGAGTGACGGGACGTCTGGGGCTCATCTCCTTCCACCCAGCATGGACACGGTACCACAGGTCCTTAATTTTGGCGGGTGGATTATGACGAGGTTGCTGCAAATGCTGACTCATTTGGCAGCTGGACACAGCCCATGAGTCACCGTGAATCACATCCGTTGCATCTCGGGGTGCATCACTGCTCTTGAAGTCTTTGATGTGAGCTATATGTATGATTCCTTGGAAACAGCTTCCCTTAATTAAATCAAAGGAAAAGCATCACTGGAGTTCAGAGCCTCAATTAGCAGGAAAAGCAAACTCCAAACATAAGCATTTAAACCCATTTCTGGCAGGACACACTGAGCTCTGCTTCATGCAGCCAGGAGTTTCCAAATGGCGCTGAGTGTTGCAAATGACACGACGAAGCTGATCACAAAAAATTGCCTCAATGTAGCTTAGAGACAACCAGAGACAAGCAGCCAAGCTCAGCTTTTCCTCACGCAGCAGCTCCGCAGGGCCAGCCTGCCACAGGCTATGGAGGTGTGATCGGGGAGGGTAACTTGGTACCTGTGGTCTGCTCCAGAGGCCATCGAAAGCATTCATCAAAATCCCAGTGCTTTCAATTGACTTTTGCAAAGATTGAAGGCAAGTAAATATGCTAATTGACTAATTCAGCAAAGCACTTAAGCAYGTACTTGAAGCTAAACAGCTTTTTAAGTGCCTTTATGAGTGGGAGCCAAGACAACTACGGAACACAGCAGATCATTCTTCCCTGGCCTAAAATCAACAGCAACTTCAGCATGTCCAATGCAACAGCCATCTTCAAATCCCGTTTCTTCCTTCCCCTCCCGCGTGAGCCAGGAAGCTCAGTTCAGAGCTACTGAACTCGCTGCGGTCGTCACCTCCACTCTGGAGCCGGCGGCACCTTCCTGCCAGCCTGGCCCCAAAGTGGCCCTGTCACTACTCATCGTCCCCAAAACCATGCTTTAACCCTACTTTGGTCCATGCTATTGACCCACTCTTTCTTTTTTTCCCCAAGTCTTTCTGATTGCTTGAGGCTGCAGGTTTTTGGCAGGTTTTTCGGATGAGCAGGGCTTGAAATGCCACGGGCAACATTGCCGCTTGGGTTGGATCAGGGTCTGCACATCCTGCGTGGGAGCCCAGGTAGACCTTGGTGCCGCGTGATGCATCCGATACTGCAACCCAGCAAGAAAGGCCAGATTATTCTTTGTGGCTCCCACTCTTCTTTGAGTTTTGATAACCGTGTTCACTTTTTTCCTCCACATTTTTCTTAGTTTATTCCTCTGGTTCAGCCCCAGCTGGAGTGGGAGAACTGGGTAAAGCCTTTAGCAAAAACCTGTGCCCCGGACAAGCACCAAGTGTTTCTCCTGAGTGTGCGTGTATTCATGAATACAAGAAAGAGGGAGTTACACATCTTGTCTCAACAAGGAGATGATAAATACATTTTCCTCTTGGATATTTTATTATCAATGATTAATTTCATTAATAAGTGCCTGCACTTTTTCCTCTCAGGCAGAGTGTTCTTGACTGGGTGATTTTTGTTTTGCGTGGTGGTTTATTTTGCACAACAGCTGCTAGGAGGCAGCAAAGGCTGTAAACCCAGCCATAAATCCAGACTGTCAGTCCTCTGTGCCCAGTTGTGAAAACAGAAAAAAAAAAAAGATTATGCTGTCTGCTTCGTTGGCTCCACTTTCCTTCACTTGAGGCAATTTTCTTTTGCAGTTGAGTTAAGCCATCCAGGGAGATGGTTGCTGCAAGAGGAGCTGTGCATTAACTGGGATCAGCACGTCTCTGATCTTGACACTTTTGGTATTACAGGTTATTGCTTTTAGGGCTTTTTTAATCAGGGGATAAAAGTACATAAACTAGGAAAAGCTAACTGGTCTCCAAACAACGCACACCAGGTGACACTCAAATTATTTTCTCCAACCCACTGTGTCAGACCATGCCACAGCTGACATTTTAAAGAAGAGCATCTCAGGGACAGAGCCTTTCCCTCAGTAAGTGTTTTGCTCAGAAAGGGAAGCCAGAATTCCCTTTTAGCTTCTTGTCCTTGGGGTACAAATCCTTACACAGCGAGCACCTACAAGATGCATTAGTCCTTTAACCCTCACTGGGGCAAAGGGCTGGTGGAAAAGCCATGCGTGGGAAGGCAGGAGGTAGGAAAGCCTGGCCGGTCTGGGGTCCGGACATCTTCCAACGCGGTTCTGTCCCTCGGGGGTGAGCTGGGATCAGGAGCTGAAAGTGGAGTTTTAAGAAGTGACTCTAAAGAAGCCGCGCGCCCCATGTTAGCTTTGGTGCGTGATCTGGCGAACCCAGACAGTCTTTCATCACTCCTGTCGCAACAAATGAGCAAACAAAAAAACCCACAATATAAAGAGAAGTGTTTGGTGAGCAAGAGAAACGGAACAATTTATTGCCAGTAAGTAAAGGAAAATAAAACCAAATGGGCTTAAGGGATACCAGAAAAACAACCCTCCACATTCTTCTTACCAGAGAGGCAGACACATTGTAGGGGACTGGGGCATGTGATTCCTACCAGAGCTGGTGTGGGTTGTGTGGCTGTCTCCTGGCTGGCTGTAAAAATCACTTCCAATATGTATGTCTGTGGGGATGTGTAAATTATGGCAGGGAAGACAGCCCGGTTGAGTTCACAGCCCTGATCCAAATGAAGATGTTGTTATTTCCTACTCTGCCTGAATCCTTCTCATTGCCACTGGTAAAACACTCTTAACTGTTGATGCTCAGGTTGTACTTACTGTGAATCTGGGAACTCAGAGGAGCCCCTCTGCCCACCTCGGGGCCGAGAGGGACCCTACCTGCTGTTTTTATCGGATTGCAGTTACATTAACATCTCGATGGCTGGATTTAGGATTTCCTGCTAATAAAAGTGTGGTGGTGTTAATGGGCCGGTGATCAGGAGATGGGATTAAGGGGGCATTGCCGCAGCAGCCGTGCAGGTCTGGGACACCATGCACACGCCGCAGCAAGCCTTGAGTGCCTCGGCTGCAAACCTGCAGGCAGAGCATCTGCTTTCTGCAGCGTGGTTTGAGTTACTGGATAATTCCCGCTTCCTTGTGCAACTTCTGGGAAGAAAACCCCAGGCCGGTGGTGCCATCGGGCAGTCGCTGCTGATGCAGGCGGCGCTGCAGTGGCATCGCTGTGGTGGTGCACAGCCCTCACCCAAACCCTCACCCACGGCTCCCGGGGTGCTGCTGCATCTCCTCTGGCACGCGGAAACCGGCCCGTGGCCAGATCTTGGGTTTCTGCATCAATGCGCATCGCCTGCACCCAGCCGACTGGTCCTGTCCCCACGATTTGCCCTGTGGCACACGGGCAGGGGAGGGCTCATCCTTCATAAGCATCTCTCCATCCTCTGGCCACACCAGGCAGGAGGGAGATTTCCTTTGCAATTAGATGGGGCTGAGAGGCAGCTGTGACTGTCAAGAACATCATCAACACTTTAGACTTACCTAAACATGGATGTTGTTTTGGGTTACAGCAAGGTGTGCGCTTGAGGCAGGGCAGCTGTGCTGGTCTGGCTCCACACGTGGCTGTTTTTATCCCAGGGTCAGGAGAACCTCGGTCCCACTTTGATTCAATCCACTGAACTGTGTTTGCAGGATCGATGTCGAAGTGAAACATGAGCAGGTCTGAGGTTGCCACGCTAACAGCCACTGTCATCTGCTCAGGGACAAATGCAAACTGTTTGGCTGCAGAATACATAGTTTTTATATGTGTGCATGGAATTACTAAAAACAAAACCATCAATTTTTATTTTTTGACATTTCCAAACGTTTTTACTGTCTAATCTGTTGCAAAGTGCTGGTGCTGCAA
>JAYKAV010000123.1:1583-23906 GCA_035582835.1 Phoebastria nigripes
GATGGCCTCCAAGAAGGCCAGGGTGGTGCAATGAACAGCTTCAAGAAGACCTGGCTGACACGATGAAGACCTACCTCCTACGGCGCAACGCGACAGAGGACTCCTGTGGGCCAGCATGACAACCCGGTCCTCCGGCGTAGCGGGATGCAGGGTTCCTCTGGGGCGGCACGATGAAGGGCTCCTACGGGGCAGAGCGATGAAAGGCTCCAAAAAGACCTAGGCAGCACAGCGATAGGCTCCAAGAAGACCTGGGCGGCGCAATGAACAGCTCCTCTGGGGCGGCACAGTGATGGGCTCCTCTGGCACAGCGCGATGAAGGGCTCCTCCGGGGCGGCACGATGAACGGCTTCAAGAATAGCTGCACGGCATGATAATTGTCTCCTCCGGCGCGTTGTGACGATGGCCTCCTACAGGGCGAGCGATGAAGGGCTCCAAGAAGAACTGGGCAGTGCGACAACAGGCTCCTCCGGGGYAGCTGGATGAAGGTCTCCTCCGGCACAGCGCGATGATGGGCTCGTCTGGGCGGCGCAATGAACAGCTCCTCCAGGGCGGCATGATGATGGGCTGCTCTGGCACAGAGCAATKAAGGGCTCCTCCGGGGCAGCACGATGAACAGCTCCAAGAAGAGCTAGGCAGCACAACGATGGGCTCCAAGAAGACCGGGGCGGCGTGATGAATATCTCCTCCAGGGTGGCATGACGATGGGCTCCTCTGGCCTGGTGCGATGAAGGGCTCCTCCGGGGTGGCGCAATGAAGGGCTCCAAGAAGAACCAGGCGGTGTAACGATAGGCTCCTCTGGCGTGGCGCCACTAAGGGCTCCAAGAGAACCGGGGCAGCGCGATGAAGAGGTCCTCTGGCACAGCGCGATAATGGGCTCCTACGGGGAACTCAAAGGGAATTTTTAACAGGTACCTTCTGTCTTTTTTTTTTTTTTTTTTTTTCTTTCCTGTCCGTGTGCATATGAGTGAACTAATAGTAAGCATAATTTGTAATTAAGTTGTGATTGTAGTAGACTCTAACTTACTTCGTAAATGTTAAATCAGTTAATGATTAAGTGCTGCTAAAATTTGTTAATGATTAGTTAATGATTAAGTGCTGCTAAAACTGTGAATGAACCCTAGACTGCTGCTAAACACATATCATCCCTTAGATATAAACCCTTAGACATAACAGTCTTTATGTGTTTCATCTGTGTAGTAAGTAATAGAATGAACCTTGCCATTGAACTCTGTTAAGTTGCACTTCTATAAATCACTATTAAAATCACTTTCTGCTAATACCTTTGATGGTGATTCTTTACACAGCCTCTAAACCACTCATTAGCAACAAATTGGCATAGTCGGCAGGATGGCAAGTAGTATCACTGATTATTTACAAAAACTTGGAATAAGTCCAAGTCCCAAATTCTCAGAAGAATGGGCTCATGATAACTGGCATGACTGGGAAGCTGTGCAAAAACAAGTAAGTTTTTTTAGTAGCTAAAAGTAGCCAGCAGCTATATAAAAGATGGAAAAGSAATTATTTGCAAAATGTTAGGCACCTGTTTAGAAGCTGCTTATCAGTATAGAAAGAACAACAATAGAAGGGAGCAGGACCTGAAAGAAGAAATAGAAGGCGGAAAAGCAGCCAAATTAATACTGTCCTTGAAAATCGAGTAGCTGCAAAAACAGTTACAGGAAGAAAAGGAGAAAACACAGAAGTTGGAAAAAAAGATCGAGATGATGCTTAAGCAGGCTCCCAATCCCCCTGACACTGTACAGATTAGGAAACTAATTGTATCCCCTGAGGAATGGGATGGTGATATTTGGGGTGATCCTAATGACTATGATGAGGGAAATGATAACCCCATGTTCCCCTCAGATTCCTCTGAATATGAGGCTAGACCTATCATTAAAGCAAAATATATTTTAATTCCAGTTGGTGCTCGATGACAATTAGTAAAATTTCTAATAGATACAGGAGCACAAATTTCGATACTAACACAACAAGATGCTGAGAAGCTGGGCGTACGACCTGGATGGCAAAGAGTTAAAGTCACTGGAGTTAAGGGAGCAAGTGTTATGTGCCAAACTGCAAAAGTTAATTTATGGCTCCCGGGCAGAAGCGCATGTTGTCTATTTGCTTTGCAGTCAAAGATCACAATGAAAATATTTTAGGTTTCGATGTTTTGAATGGCCGAACCTGGCATCTGCCGGACAGCAGCCTGTGGTCTTTTGGTTCAAATGTCGACCCTACCCCTGATAAAAATCGGGAGGCTATAGTGCATGTACTCTGTGCAGCTCCTGCACTCCCTGATTCAAAAATCACCAACATCCCGCAGCATCCGATTTCTGCTGCAGCACGAGCTGGAACCTCTGAAGTAATAGCAGATTTGGAAAAATGGCACATTATCTCCAGAACCCACTCCCCATATAATTCACCGGTTTGGCCAGTCCRAAAACCGGACGGGAGGTGGCAAMTAGCAATTGATTATCGGCGCTTAAATGCCAACACAGCTCCGCTAACAGCTGCCGTACCTAATATTGCAACTTTAACAGCCACACTACAAGCAGCCGCACACCCATGGATGGCAGCACTAGATGTAAAAGATATGTTCTTTATGGTCCCCTTGCAGGAAAAGGATAAAGAGAAATTTGCTTTTACCTGGGAAGGTATACAATACACCTTTAACAGACTCTCACAGAGATAAAAACAGTCACCCACAATTGCTCATGCTGTGCTTGCTGAACTCTTACAAACAGTCTCACATCCCCAGAATGTGAAACTATACCGATATATAGATGATATTCTAATCAGAGGAGATTCCCCTGAAGAGGTAGGGGAAGCAGCAACAGCTGTGTGGCAAGCAACACATAAAGCAGAAGTTGAAATCCCACCTGAGAAATGTCAGGAACTAAGTAAAGAAGTAAAATTTTCAGGTACTTGGTGGATTGCAGGTAGTGCAACAATTCCACCAGTAAAAACATTTCCTAAGTAAAACAGAACAGTTGCAGATGCCCCAGTCTAGGAAAGAATTACAACAGCTTATGGGTACTTTAGGATATTGGAGAAAACATGTACCTGGATTTTCTATTATTGCTCGCCCACTATACTCACTTTTACAAAAGGGAATACTCACTTTTACAAAAGGGAAAACCATGGGAATGGAATTCAGAACATGAAGAGGCAGTCAAAACTCTAATACAGGAATTAAAAACATATCAATCATTAGGACCAGTACACCCCCACGACGCTATTATAGCAGAATGGGGTTTTGCTGAACACAGTACTTATTGTAACCTGTTCCAAACTCACCCTGACGGACCGAAAAGACCTTAGATGTTCAGCTCAACTGCATTTRAAGAGACAGAACAGAGATATTCTGAGTGGGAAAAGGGACTATTGCCTTTAGTCTGAGCAGTGAAACAAGCTGAGAAAATACACCAGGAACTACCTGTACAAACCAGAGGTCCATTTAATTTACTAGAAGCAGTTCTAAAGGGGACTGCTCCCCCAGAAGGAATTGCACAAAAGCCTACAATTAGAAAATGGTATGCCTATTTGACAGGAATTGCAGAGGAAATAAAATTAACTGAAGGACATACTAAAGTTTCCAAATTAAAGATGCCTATAAATGCAGACCCATTAGCATTACAACAATCTTTTAAACCCTCACCTATTTTAAATGCACCTCCCCTCACCAAGGGAACACCAACAGAAGACTTTTGGTTTACTGACGTCTCAGCAAAAAGAATAGATGGCAGATGGCAATATAAGGCTGCTGCATTAAACATCAACACTGGCAAACAAATTATAGAAGAAGGTGAAGATAGTGCACAAGTAGGAGAATTAAGGGCCATTGTTCTAGCAGCACAAAACAGAGCAAAGGTTATTTATGTCGACTCCTATGCCATGTGGGCAGGTGCCACACAGTGGCTTTGTCAATGGGAAGTCCTGAACTGGGAAGTAAACAGATCTCCAGTTTGGAGATCTCAAGATCGGCAATTATTATTAAAAATAGCCAGAAAAACTCCATTCAGGATGGGATGGGTGAAAGCTCACGCCAAAAATAATAAGCCAGTCACAAACTGGAACCAAAAGGTAGATGAATTGACAAAAATTAGAAAGATAAAAATAGGAAACTCCTTAAATTCTGAGTGGTATCGATTGGGAGAATGGCTACATCAAAAATTAGGTCACACAGGTAAAGAAGCACTTTATTTTGCTGCACAGAGTAAGGGTTGGCCCCTAGACAGAAAAACTTGTGAAGTTATTCTTACAGAGTGTCCTCAATGTAGATTAAAATTACAAACAAATCACCCTGCTAAGGCACCACCCCTACATATCAATCAAGGAAAGACTCTGTGGTCTACACGGCAAATTTGTTATATCAGGCCATTCAAATCCTCTGCGGGATATCAATATATCCTCGCAGGGGTAGAAGTAGTCTCCTGCTTGCTTATGGCAACTAAGTGTCGAAAAGCCTATGGGAGACTATCTTCTTGATTCTCTAGTCTACCTACTCCGGATACTATCCAAAGTGATAATGGCTCGCATTTCACAAGTAGGGAAGTGCAAGGATAGGCAAAACAGGAAGAAATTCAATGGATATTCCATACCCCCTACTATCCTCAATTGAATGGGATGGTAGAAAGAGCTAATGGCTTATTAAAAAAGAGCCTTAAGCCACATGAGGCCTGGTGGGATACTCGACTTTCCAAAGTACTTCATCAATTAAATAATCAGTATGGACCCACTGGAAGCCCTGTGAGCCGAGCATTCTTTGTAAAAGCTGAGCCTAATACTCCCCCTACTGATGAAAGAAAATGTCCGATAACATTACAACCAGGACAACCTGTTACGGTAAATTTACCACAAATTGGAACTGTGCCTACAACTTTAACTAAACCCCGTGGCCTGCTTGCTTGGGAAGCTGCTGATAGCAGTGGCGCAAAACATAGAATCAGTACTAGATGGATTTTTTCTTCTTTCTAAAGGGGTAACCCATTCGGCCTCCCCCACCAAAATGTCTTTTTTTTTTAATTTTAACAGGAGAAGATGAATCTTATCGATGGCAACAACAACAGCAGCAGCATGCCCTCAACCCAATTTTGTTTTTCCTCTTAATCAGAACAAATATAATCCTTCTAGGTCAAACACAAGATCCTTGGGACCACACACTACTAAATTATACTGGAAGTGTGGGAACCCTACCAACAGATAAGACAAACCTGAACCTATTGGTTATATAACCAATGCTATTTTGGTTATATATGGAAATGAGGCATATCTCAAAGATGAATGGAGATGGGAGACGCTATACCAGAAGGAAATTAAGATATCTCACAATAATAATAACATTCATCAAATATTATCACTTCAAGCCACACCAAGGGAAGAAATAAAAATAGGGTGCCGAGTAATCAATGGATCTACCCACAAAAAACCCACCAAAACTAAAATATACTGCACTGATTTTTCTAAACTCGAAACCAACAAGAAATCTTGCTATAAGATACCAGAACCAAATTGTTGATACAATTTCACTTTTACACAACCTGTACTCGCTTTTTGCTTCTAGGGTAATCGTGGTGTAGAACTATTGTTTGACTTTATGATTATCAAGCATAAGATGTGGAATTTGTGTACAACGGGGTGGCCGTGGGTTGATGCATACGTACTTTTTAATGTACCTACACCTAATCTAAATTTATCTGCAATAGCACTACACAATAACATCACCTTCCATAGGCAGGAATGGATTATTAAAGATGAAAATGAATATCAACAAATTCCATCTTTAAAGGGAACCAAAGGAGACACCATTTCGATAGGATGCCAAATTGAAAATCACACTAAATGTATGACAACAACACATTGTTATAAACAATGTCAAAGGAAAAGAACATATATACCTGTCCTTTTAGCACGAATGCTGGTATACTTTTACTACATCCCATTCAGTACTTCTAATGTGTCTTTGGACAGACCCTAACTCTCATTCCAGCCTAGATTTTCAATTCAGGATTGATACTGAAGAACCATATTCACCACCTCAGCCTCCTATCAAATTGTCTCCTCGCATTTTTAACATTGGTCCCTACATAATCAAGAACATAGGACAACAGCAAGTGCTATTTAATCCATCGTGGTCTCTCAAACGAGTGGAACTATCAATGCAAGTTAATATCTCTGCAATTAAACCTGCCTGCTCACCATTCCTCAATACATCTTATTCAGGATGGTTAGCATGGTTGCATGGACTAACCCTCACCTCTCCAAAATGATCAAGGAGAGATCAAGCTCAATTGTGGATACAATCTACCATGGCAGCAATTATAAGGGAAGGTGATGAGGGCACCTTGCCCACTGAAATCCGAAAGGTAATTTGGGATAATGCAACTAAATTTGAAAGGGAATTCCAATCTTGGTGGCGTCTAGTCAATTTTACTTATGACCCACAACAGCAAAGTCACAGCTTTTGTTTTGGCAATACACAATGCTTCAGTATACACCATACACCCAATCATTGCACTGGAATTAAATCACAATGAAACTGTCCTCTGTCCATTAGAACATACAGTATGGGCCCAACAAAATGGGAACAAATGGCAGACTATTTATGTTAATGCACGTGTTGTACGGGAACAATGTTAATTTATTTGTGAAAGCAATACCATTAAGGCTCAAGACATTTGTCTTGACACTGAACAAAATGTTTGTCATTTTGAAATACATCCTGATGAAACCCCCGAAACTGTACTTATATATGTTGGAAATGGATGTGTTTGTATAAGAACTCTTTGTGATTCTATATTTACAGACACCACCACTGTGGAAACATATAATCACTCAAATATCTGTATTTGTAATTTTACCAAGATTATGGGATGTGACTTTAACTATTCAGCTCCCGTTACAACCCATCAGCTGCTACAATCAAGCTATACATCTTACCAAGATTTACTACCCACCCCCATTGGAATGAATCTTAAATTAGTATGAAACTCTTACAAGATGATGACCTGAGTCAATTGCTAAACCAGATTCGAAACAACGGACAAAGAACTCCGATTACTGTCCATCATGATGCAGAGAAGATACACCATGTCCTAGAAAAGGTGAAGAAGGGTGGAGAACATTGCTGGTGGGATGCCTTATTTGGATGGTCRCCAACAGTAACAGGAACTTTGAATCGGATGTTACATCCCATCGCAATTTTACTGATCTCTGTTTATTATGCTTGTTGTTGAACATTGTTCTATATGTTAGAGTGTGGAAGATAACTAAACAAATGGCACTATTACCTGAACCTCCTCGTATATATAACATTGCTTAACTGTATTCAACAAAACCTTAATAATTAAGTATACCAACCAAAAATTTCCTTCAAATTACAACTGGAATATGGCATTGATCTGTTTATAGACACAGAGGCAAGAAGCGACCACACCGCCACTCTGTGATCAAGATGGATTGACTTTAGTCACGGGGTGGATTGTGGTGGTGCATTTCCCCTCACTCCTAGGCCACTTGTTGATCTCAGAAATTCCCATGAAACCTCAGCTTTGGTGTACTGAGTCTGGCGGTTGAGCGTTCCTTGACTGTATCAGAAACTCTGCATAGCTGAGGCTGGGAACTTACTCCTACTGCCTGGCCCAGGTGTCAAGTAGAACAACACTGAAACCTTGAGAATTTTTAGTAATTACCACCTGGGACTGTGGCCAGGAGGGATGACTAAAGCCAATCATCTTGCGAACCTATAAATGGTGGTCCTAAGTGAGACATTTTGAGGTCTCCTGGACCACAGTGGGCTGTACCCAGCATCTCCCTGTGAGTGGTATGCCTCTCAGAGCTTGTGACCTCTCAGGTCTGCGATATTTGGAGGACTGTCGCCAAAAGCTGACGATGGGACCTGGGCTGAACCCCTTCACTCCTCGACGCTCAACCCTCGCCCATTGAGAGAAATGCCAAGATGTTTCACATGAATACTTCTTCACTGAACTCAAAGGGAATTTTTAACAGGTACCTTCTGTCATTTTTTTATATATATATATATTTCTGTCTGTGTGTATATGAGTGAACTAATAGTAAGCATAATTTGTAATTAAGTTGTGATTGTAGTAGACTCTACTAACTTACTTTGTAAATGTTAAATCAGTTAATGATTAAGTGCTGCTAAAATTTGTTAATGATTAAGTGCTGCTAAAACTGTGAATGAACCCTAGACTACTGCTAAACACATATCATCCCTTAGATATAAACCCTTAGATGTAACAGGATTTTTCTTTATGCGTTTCATCTGTGTAGTAAGTAATAGAATGAACCTTGCCATTGAACTCTGTTAAGTTGCACTTCTATAAATCACTATTAAAATCACTTTCTGCTAATACCTTTGACGGTGATTCTTTACGCAGCCTCTAAACCACTCATTTGTGACAGATGGTAGGTGTCAGGTCACCTAAGAACTGGTCCCAGTTGCAAACAGCAGAGAAGCTGACTTGGTGACCAGGCTGCTTTAGTCTCCTCATCTTAGTTGCAAGCTCGTCAGAAGATGCTGCAAGAGACAAGCCGCATTACTACAGTCTGCTCCAGAAGAAAAATAAAGCAGAGAGATTCACTTCTGGCCTGCCACACACCAGAATCCAGCAAATTCTGCAAACAGGTACTTAGAGGGAAAGCAATGAGCAAGCCAGTGCACTTTAGGCTAGACCCTACAAGACTTTCACAAGTATGAGGGTGGCCTCTCTGGAAGCGAGTCATCTCCTCCCCCTGGAAGCAGCAGGGACGGAAGAGCAACAGGCACCCACGCCACAAGCAAAGGCCCATTTGTGACACTGCTCTGAAAAGATGACTCCACACCACCTTTTCAGTCAAGCACCACAAAGCTGGGCAATGCCAGAATTAAGCCTGCTCAGGCAGCTCCTGCTTGGCTTGGGGGTCATGTACATACCCTTCTCCACATGTCCAGCACAGGAAGACTGCAGGTCCCTAAGCACAAAGCCCTTGGCTGGGATCTGTCCCCCGCCCCCCCAGGTGTTGCTCAGTGCATGGGCCAGGCTTCATTTAGTCCACACAAATAATTCTGTCTGAAGAACAGGTTTTGAATATGTTTATGAACCTTCTTACATGCCCCTTGTTTCAACACTGAAACAACTCTGTTAGTTTCCAAATGCCAAGGCAGGGTGAGCACTGACCTCTTTTGAGGTRGAAACAGGCAGCACCTGAGGTCTCCAACCCCAATGCTCAGCCTCTGAACTGCTGGGACCTCAGGCTTCAAACACCCATGGAGCACACTCGGTGTCTGTGGCAGCGCCAGGTCCTCACGGAAGGGCCGGGCACAGGCTCCGCACCTCTAGGCAGGCTGCCCCCCACCTGCTTCCCGCAGGAAAGCGGCTTTCTCCCCTCGCCAGTACCTCGGGACAAGGTGTCCGCTCCCCCGGCCGTCCGCCCCGAAAACGCCCTCCTCCGCCTCCTCCTCCTCCCCCTCAGGGCAGCGCCGCGCCAGCCCCTCCGGCCCGCCGGCAGCTCCACACGCAGCGCCCCGCGGCGGCGGCCGTTGCCTTCAACGCCCGCTGCCTTCAACGCCCGCCCTCGCCTCGCGCCGGCCGTTGCCTTCAACGCCCGCCCTCGCCCCGCGGCGGCCGTTACCGCCCGAAGCTTCCCGAAGCCGCGCGTGCACCCGCCGCCGGGGAGAGGGGACGGGAGGAGCCCCGGGGGCAGGGGGGCGCCGACAGCCCCGGCCAGAGGCGAGAGCAGCCCGGCAGAGCTTCCCGCCAGGCAGCGCCCGCCTGCAGCTCGGGCAGGAGCAGGGAGAGGGGAGAGAAAGCGGCGCCCAAGGCAGAGACTGCCCCAGGGCACAAAGCCTGACAGGACAGGGCAGGGCAGGGACGGGCAGGGAAGCCCAGCCCAACCCCACCTGAAGCAAGCCCCAGCCCCATGCTCCAGACCTGCTTGGGCCCCTCCTGGGGAGGGCTCGCTGAGGCGGCTCTGCCCTGACACAGCCGGGCTCCAGCAGGCCCTGGGCACGGCCTCCAGGCTAGCTCTCCGAGGACGGGACGGGCCAAGCCTGGCCGGGCCCTGCCTCGCCGTTGCGAGGGCAGCTTCCCCGGAGGGGGCTCCGCCACAGCAGCAGCCCCAGGGGAGCTCAGCAGCCCCAGCTGCCCACAGGGAGGCCCTGGCCTCCCCACACCAGGGCAGAGCAGGCAGAGGCACCCCTACTGACCACCCCAGCCTCTCTCTCCTACAGCAGAGCGCTGCCCCGTTGCCCGGCGGCCCCGATGCCTCTGGGCGTGGCCAACGGTGAGCGACAGGGGCTGGCGTCCCTTCAGCAGCCCCAGGCCAGGCTGAGCTGCCCTGTGCTGACACAGCCCCGACACAGGCGGAGCAGGAGGGCTGAGGCTGCGCACAGCTTGGTGCAGCAGTGGCAAGGCCCAGTCAATGCTGGGTTTGGTTCCCCCTTGGCTCTTTCCCCTGACAGGAGCCTGTTCACAACAACAAGACGGGCACACAAGCCRGTCAAAACACACGGCATGGGTGTTGTAGAGGGCACCACATCCACAAAGTCCTCCTCACCATTGACCAGCAGCCACAAAGAGGACAGTGGCACCTTTGCCCCGCCGCAGAGAGAGAGGGGTTTCAGCCAAGCCCTGTAACGCTCTTCCATGTCAGTATCAACAACGTTCATGTTGACTCCCTTGAGCAAAACCATAAAAGAATAAACTGGGAATAAACTTGGTAAAACTCCATAGTTGAGCATATGGAAATCTCTCATTCCCTCGTTGTCCAGACACAACTTTAGTTTGTCATGGCAGGATAGTGAAGAATTAAGAGGCAAGAGGAGCAAAGAAAAAATAAATTGAAAAGTCATTAATTTAATAATTAAATCACATTATTTTAACAAGAGTTAAATTTCAATTCCCACTCAAAGAAAATCTGTCCAAGAGTTCATGTGTATTCAGGCAATCACAACAAAAAATGACAACAGAGGGGAGGCTGTATGAAAGGAGCAAGAAATCAGTTTCCTTCTCTGACAGCGTAACAGCTTGTCAAGGGCAGGTACCTGGATGTGGGCTCCAAAAAGTCTCCACACCCTYTCACCTGATGTTCCCATAAACAGGTCAACAGAGGTTAGTCTCGATTGAATTACTGACGGTTGATGGAAAACCGCTCCCAGACTCATGCCTGGGCTGGGGTCTCCTGTTAATTCTCATCTGAAACAGTGTCCATTTCTGAGGCTCACCCTTCAAGAAAGATACATGCCAATTAAAAAGCATCCAGAGACTATGACTAAGAAGGATCAGGGTTTCAAGAAACACGGTCTCATAGGATTAATCATAGGGTGAATAGACTTGTTGTTTAATGTCAGGAAGAGAAGGCAGAAGAGAGCTGTGTAAGGGCCTTTAAATATGTAAAAGGATGCTGCACATGAAAAGGGAATTAACTTCTCCCCATGCTCCGCATTGAGGGCAAGGAGGAATGGGCTTTAAATGAAGCAAAGGAAATGCAGCTGAGGTGTTACGGGAAGAGAATTCAGAGGCAGTTTGAAAGAGATATATGGTATCACGAATTAAAAGAAGAAGAAAGAATTACGGTTTGTGCCTCGTAATGCAAGGAACAGAAAGCTTACACATCTTAGCCCTGTCTTATGAAAACAGATGGGTACCCTCTAAGGTGACAGCTGAAGAAAAGCACTTCTTATTCACTTCATTTAAAGCACAGCATTTCAAAATACTTTTTTGGGGGGCAGTAAAGTTTTCACCAGTCTATTTTTTTCAGAGCTAATAAGCATATATTACAGGGTAATTTGATGCAGAGACTACACCATGAAATGTTTTACTCTGCCTTTTAGAGGCAATTGGCATAGATGGTCAGAATGTGCCTTTTATTACAGAATAAACTATAACTAGAGGGAGTCTAATCATAGGACTATCTCTAGACTCAGCCCACTAAGTTGTGGTGCATTCCTGACTCACTGAAAAAATATTGGGTAACTTGACATTTGAGGGTCTGCTGAGTGTCCTGAGTGGTCTCATCTGTACCTCAAACAGAGTAGTTTCAATCAATGTTCCAATATCCTGGAGTTACAAGGTCATCCCTCCAGAAGATTAAAAATATATCCTGCTGTTAAGGAAAGAATACAAGAACAGGAAAATATGCTTAAACAGAGATAACTTCAATCTACCAGCATAGAGCAGCTTGATTACGGCTTTGACTTTCCCAGTGTGCTGCTTTGGTCATACATAATTTTTTCAGTCCTGATGCATCAGTAATAAAACCTGATCTATCAGGCAAAACCAAGAATTACTTCTAAATTTGCTTTTGTGATTACGTATCTGACTGGGAGCCTCCAGTGATAAAAAGCTATTTCTACTTTCAAAGTAAAGGCTAGTAGCTCCTGAGAGCAGCTTAAATAGCCATTCACAAGATAATGCTACAATACAGAATGTTTCGGCTTGAGGAAGGTTACAGTCACAGAAATCATCAGACCCTGTAAAAAACACCAACTAGATTCTTTCTGTATGAAATAGCTTTAGCAAACAGTAAGCCACTGGCCAACAGAAGCTTATGTTCTCCAAATTCGGAACAGCTGCCCATCGTGAATGTTTATATTTTTGGTATCTACAATTTTTTGAGAGAAGCTTCTGACACACAATTGGCAAAAGATGATCCTGCATCCAAAAGCAGCCCAATGCCAGTTTGCAGTAATGGCCATTTTATTTTAAGCAGAAAACATTTTGCCACCCAACTGAAAAGCTTGAGTGTATTTGGATACCTATTTTCAACCATGATTGGGCAGATGTTCACAGGGGAGCCAGAGCCACAAAAGAATGCTTCCCCTGCTGAATTTCAGGACTGTGTCCAAAAAAGTGCCAAATTCACATGGCTCCAGTCATCTGTGCTGAAACATACTAAAACTTTTTAACTTTCTTTCTTGAAACCTCAGGAAAGTTGTGAACACACTGAAGGCAAGATCTTCCAACGAAGTCTTCAGAAATCAGAGACACAGTTACACGTTTTTCCCACAGTATGTTACAAGTTTAATTGTGCAAGAATACAGTCATCAAGACTTCAGCTTTGTTGTGAACTGAACACAATTCCTGTGATGTACAGGCACGGAAAGAGGTACTACTGTAATTAGAGAAAATACACCATAATTGTTGTTGAGACAACCAAGTGGTTTGATACACTGAGATACTGTTCTCAAGTGATTTAGACAACCTGTATTTAACTACGGTACATCAAGAGAATCAAAGAAATGACACCTAAAAGGAAAGCTAGTAGCAGACTAATTAAGACTGCACTAACTCAAAAGAACATTAAAAAGTGGTTTAGACAGATTCCCCAGTGATGGCCAAGAATTAGTCTGCGATACTGCAGGTGTGAAGTGTAACTCCTCTTCATTCAACACAGTATATATTGTGTTTCAGCAAAACAAAAGGCTTTCCTAATGCCAGTATTTATTTCAAGCACAGGAAGATGAAGCATTAACAACCTTTAAAATTGTATTTCAAAGTATGAGACACCAATGGTGTTACAAAAGAAACAGATGGGGGGGGGGAAAAAAAAAAAAAAAAAAAAAAAAAAAAACAAAAAAAACCAAAAAACTTTCAGAGCTCAGTCCTCTGGCTCCACCACTTAATAAAACAAAAAAACCCCACCAAAATAATACATACGGACAAGAAAGGCATTGCTGAATCCCCTTGCCCCCATTAAAATCTTCCTGTAGTGCCTACATCACTGAGGAAAAAACAGTTTTCCAAGCAATTCCTCTCCTTGTGCATCCATGTTTTAACACAACCAGATCGGACATTCATAGTGTTTTTCTGTGCAGCTACTTTTTGGTCTTAACAAATCTACGTGCTTCTTGCAAAAGCGTTTCAACATCTTCATTATCCTTGTCTTCTGAACTTGGTTCCCAGTCAGAGTCTTCATCAGTAGGTTCGCACTCCTCTTCCTCATCATCTATAAAGCTGTCATTAAGGTCATATTCATTTGGTTCATCATTGTCACCATCTTTCTCCACAGCCCTTTTTCCTGTAGGGACAAAAATGTCATATATTCATGAATCACAGATACAGAAGGAAAGAGACCTTCCAGAGACTATCTAGTTAGTCTCTCTCCTCAAGAGGAGAGAGAATCAACTGAAGTACTCTACCCAATGCTTACTATTTTGATTTTCAAGACCTTCCTGAAAAGCTGTACCACCTCTCTCTGACACCTACTGCAGCACTTACCAGTCTGATCACTTAGAAAGTTTTTCTTACTGGCTTTTCTTCCAGCACTTGGAAAACAGTATCAGGCCTCTTCTGATATCAGAAGATGACAATATCAGATAACGTCTTCTGATAACTCTCATTTCCTTAAGGAGTGGCACACACAATTTTCCTAGTCGTCTTGCTGCTACTTCTGTACCTAAACAATACATCTATCTTGCCATTTAGCCTCTAGGTATTGCTAGGCAGCTATTTTGACCCCAGATTTTCTGCCGTCATCCATACATACCTACTTAGGGCTATTTTATACCCTATACCTATTCATACCCTTTGGAATCTGACATGGCTTTTTATTTCCATTCACCTCTTTCCTGAGCTTCAGGTGAGAGAAAGGAATCTGCTAGATCACTCGCCTCCTACGTTCTCAACTGGGATCCACACTGGATAGTCTGTGCTTGCTTTCTGAACACAGGTTAAGGAAACAACAAACGCTGAACACTTCTTTCCTGAGCTGGGTGCAGCCTACCTGTTTCCCAGTTCAGTCTATTCTATCACGCTGCTTTCTAATCTGTTGTCCATCCATCTTCTTCACAACTTACATTTTGTGATCAAATTGCCCTCTGCCTTCAGAGTATTTCACAATACTCTGTACTGACAGGAACCAAAGACTCAGAAACCTCTATTTACAAGAAATGAATGCTGTTCGCCGCATGTTCCTAAACTTCTTTAGACAGCTTGTTTTGCAGTGTTCTTTTAATCGCTTGAATATGTTGGCACATTTAAACCAAGTCCCAGAGGCAGGATAATTCTGCTATTTGAAGAAACCTTATCTATCTGATTGGTAGTGTCTGTACAAAGCTGCTGCCATGGCAGCATTGCCTTCTCCTTTTATTTATCAGCAGCTGTGAACCTTCAACAAGTTTATTTCCACTGCTTCCTGATTTTGGCAGATGTGCATAACCCTTGCTCTGCAAGCTTACATTGTCTCCCTTTTTTCTTACATGTCCGCAATTCCTAACTAGCCACACTCTGCTAATATTCCAATCATGTGTTATTCTGCCCTTAAGTCATACCTCTGAGTAAAACCATGGTCATTCCTCTTCCTTCCAGCCTCCAATTTTTGCAGTCTTATCTCATCTAGAGATAACCTGTCAATGATCTCGTACAGATAATTTATCTGTTGAACGATTCTTGCCATCATCTTTCATATGAAACTATAAACATGTATTTTTTTCTCAGCTACAGACCCCAGTTCAAATCATCGTTTATATTAAACATAAGCATTTCTTAGCAACCTCTTGCAACCTCAGGTCAGAGCCCCATGCACTCAAGCTACGCATGTGGTGAACAAACGAGAACACCAGTACCTTATGTAGTCAGATCACATCCTCTATCAGTTACATTTTTCTACTAGTGGGAACATTACTATTCCAGAATTATTTTATGGTCTGATTAACATTTTATACTCTATAGCAACTCTCACCCAAGGTTTTCAAAAGCATTTACAGCATTAGTCAGGTCTCTCAAAGATACGCAATTTTATGGGTGAATTGTGCTGCAGAGGCACTGAATGACCTCCTAGAATAATGTCAGCCACGTGTGACACAGCCAATAATGTAACTGAGAAATATCCTATGGCTAGCAATCTATATTCTTTGAAGGACTGACTGTGCACCACCTGGCAGAAAATCCTGAAAATGCCAACTGCCAATCTAAGCTGTAATCCACTGTTATGCTTGCTACTTTTTTGTTTATCAGACTTCAGAGGAACTTAACCACATCCATGTTTACCAGCAGAATTTCTTATAAGAATCACAGACTATGGCCCTGCAGAATGAATTATGTCTTGGAGGGGAGAYGTCAAAACAAAGATGCTAAACAATAAGAATGAAATCCCTCTACTCAGCTTACAAGAATAATAAGCCCAAAACCTGCTTAGCAAAGAAAAGCTCTTGTTCACTTTCAAAGCACTGTGGGTGGTATTTTACAACAGAAGTAGGAATTCTGGTAAAATACCGATTACTTCCATCAAACTATATATATTTTTTTTAAATTTATTTATTTTTCCTACAAATGTAGGAGGAGCATACTATGTTTTTCTTCCCCGTACATCAATGCTTTTAGATTTCAGCAGTGAATGATGCACTTCTTCCACGTCTTCCCATTCTACCTCTTTCCACTACAGTTTAATTCAGCCCCATAGCCCCTAAAGCTGCTCATTAAGCATAATTCTGCCTGTTCCCTAGTTCCATATTTATCAAGATGACCTTGAAACTTTCTCTGAAAGTATCTGCTCCATGTGGGGAGAAAAAACTTGCTGACCACCTCTTTCAAAGAGTTATGTTTGGAAATGAGCTGATTGGCTTGCTAGGAAACCTACAAAGAAGTGTGTAGGAGAATCCTGCATAGTCCATAGCCACAGCAGGTCATTCATCTAAGTAGCAACAATGTAGTGAGGTCATTCAATAGTGACAATTTAATGACAGCATAACTCTGGCCTTTTTTTTTTTTTTTTTTTTTTGCTTCCGCCCTTACAACTATCCCCCCAGTAATTAGCCTTAGATTATTTCTCAGAACATAGACCACATTCTCTACAAGAAATCTACAATCCCTTTGTAGCGATTAGGCTAAAAATATTAAAAACTAACCATGTCAAATGTCATGTAGACTGTACCCTTGTTTTCTTGACTGGTGGAGTTTAAATACACTTGTACGGAAATCAATCCTGTTGTGCTTAACAGCGCAGTCGTGCCAAACAGCACGAAATAAAGGTTAATGCAGCCCTGACTGTCTGTGTGACCTTGCATGGCTCGGTATGACTGCCTCAGACGTGAACTTGCTGAGCGCAACCTTCTACAAGCTTTGCCCTCAAGAGAGCTAAGCAAGCCAGTCAACAAGACATTGGGGGCGGGGGGGGGGAAAACAGCAAGTATGAACAGCACTTTAATTAATGAATTCCCTACTTTCCTCTGTGCAAGGAATATAAATTCTTCCCTGGTTCTTACTTAGTAAGAAGAGTTGAATTTGACAGATTGAATTTCACTTCCGTGTTAAGTTCTACACACTTACAAGAGAAGCACTTTTCCATCTGCAGTCACGCTTGGCTGACCACCTGCCATGAGCTGTACACACAGGATCTACCATTCGGGTAAGGAAGGTGTTCTTATGAAAGGCACAGCTACAATTTAAAACCTTCAAGATTTAGATTTAGAGTAAGAAGGACTTTAGATACACACACAGTCCAGCTTGCTTCATTATAAAATCTTAACCACTCACTGCTCTTACAATGCTGCTAACAATTCTCACCACCAACGTAATACACAATTCTACAAGGGAGCACTGACCAAGATGGGGCTGGTACTTGCATCATGGGATGCAGCAAAACAGGCAGGTAACACATATGCCTCAGAATATGCTAGTGCACAGATAKAACCATATCAAGCATTCAGTGATAGCAAAAGTGCACACATACATGATAAGGAAATGGGATGGGAAAGAAATTTCTCAGCAGAAAGTATAAAAGCAACCTCTTGCATCCACCCACAACAGAAATGGAGGCCAAAACACTTTGCCTAGAAAACTAAACTACAGCTATTTGCACTTTTATTTATTTTCTCTAGAAGGCAGATCTCTCTATTTTGAGGATTTCTTTAGGAAATGCCCAGCCACACCCTGGTGATCTCAAGGAAGACAAGCCAGTTCCCACTTCCACCTGAGATGCAGCAGTTCCACATCCTCATGCCTTGTTCAGGCCAGTGAAAGTGAAGAAGGCATTTCAGACTGCTCTTTAAAGCTCACTTTTAAATTACTTTGGAAGGAATAGGAAGCTTCACATTTGGAAGCTGAGACACAGAAGAAGCCTGGAAACAGACCTAAAGGATATTTAAAACTGGAGTCTATGCACCCGCAACATATAAGTCAACATTGTTGGCAGCAGCAAAGCAAGCTAGGTGCGCCATCGGTAAATGGAGGAGATATTCATACGCATTATTACAATTTACATTATCAACAGAGACTACAGCTTGCCTGTGCTACTATATAATCCTCACTGACTAGAAACTAAAGTAAGAAGGATACRCATGTAGTTTACAGTGAAAGCTGCCCCCAACTCAAAGGCATTAACCTTCTTCTACACTTTAGTCCTAACAAGCCAGTATCTTACCTGAAACATCGTACCTCATAGTAAGTGTAAGAAAAGCTCATCAGCACATGCACAGATATCACTTGAAAGTTATTTAAAGGTCAATGCAAYGCAGAAGGAATATCTCAACGCTTCAAGAGCAATCAGTCTTTACGCGGCAACCTTAACTAGCTGTGGATGAAATATTGGATTCCTTTCATCCTATTATGACCCCTGTGTAAGGAGGGAAGAATCAATTAGCCACATGTGTCTCCTTAAAATATTTGTTTGTTTTCTTGTCTGCTTCCAGGGAAGTACAGGTATGGTCATCCAGGAAGCCTGGCACAAATCCAATTTCAGCACTATTACTTGTAAAAAAGCAAGCAGGGTTTTACTAAAATAACGACTACTTTCTCCTCAGGTGAGTGTTATCAAGCATCTCCAGCACTATTAAATGCCCAAAAAACRAAGCAGACCTGTCGCGTCCCATGCTGACGTGCCCATTCGTAACATTAGAACATACTCACCATTCTTTGAAGTTCGTTGTTGGGTTCCTCTTTCAGTTACTAAAGAAAAGAAAGTTATTAGTCAGGACAGAGTACAACCTAGCATAAAGGTTATTCATAGAGGTTGCTACAATAAAAGACTGACCTATTAAAATAAATGCTGCAATGACTGTGCTGTATTTGCAAGCATAAAAACTGTTCTCCTGCAAAAAAAAAACCTTTTTTTTTTTTTTTTTTTTTGAATGTTTCTGATGCTTAATTTGTTTCTATTATTTATTTGGTACATGAAATTTTGAAGCCAGTCAGAAAACAGAGCATCATTCTTAGCAGCAGAAGATAAACCCTATTTGATGTTTACTGCATTACTTGGAACTAAGAAAAAATATATTTTAGCATAACTATTTTCCACTGAATGTGGATGTCTTTCTTCTTTTATAAATTTTTTTTTTTTTTTTTTTTAATTGAATGATTCTTGAGAGAATACCCGGATGAATTGTTCTTACAATTATGAACCATTCCATCTGTAGAAAAATGTCACCAAGACCGGTATTTTTATTTTTAAGGAGAAAATCGGAGTATTTCAAAGCATTTAAATATTTTACACCATTGCTTCCATAAATGCAGTTTCTCCTTAATAACATCATAATCTTGATTCTTTAAAGTAAAATACATTATCATCACATTTCCATAACCGTTCTGCTCTGAAGTACGGTTTATTGCATTGGGATTTCAAGTGGAAAAAACCTCCAAGTCCAATAATCAAGAAAAAGCACAAAAAAATTGCRAAGTATCTCTTTGAATTCTTTAAGAACAGACAAAATGTAAACAGTACATTCCCCTGTATATTTCCAGTTACTGGAATGTAAAAGACTAGAAAATTTTAGAATAGAAATTCAGATTCAGTTTTAGTTATATTCCCTCCAAGCCTCAAGAGAACATACGTGCAAAAATTTGTTCTCTCAGTAAAAAAAAAAAAATCACTGGGCCAAAAAAAAAATATTTTTTTTTAAATAAAACAAAAAAGATGACAGACATACTTGCAATGTTTGTTTTACAGCATCACAAGACTTTAAAATTCTATGTTACCAGAGTATTTCCTATCAAAAGAAAAATAAGAATAAAAAGTAAGTATGAAATCTTAAGATATAAATCTATGCAGTTAACACGTAAGATATTTCTGTGTATGCATTTTGCCATGGGGATGGGAGAAAAGCTATAGAAATAATTTACTGCAGTGACCATTTGAAATGTTGAGAAATATTTCAGTAACACCTAATATATTCCCTGTTTTCATTGTAATACTCCAGCTCTGAATGGGGGAAGTAGAATACAAAGACCCAGAAATATCACAATATACCATGTTTAATTTTCAATAAAACCTATTACACTCATGAAAATAGCCACTTGCCACACAGCATTTTTGTCAATATCCAAGACACAAAGCATACAAACTACCTCAATTGTGTCTGACCCAGCCCATCTCTCTTCAGCTGAAAAACATTTGAAAAAGTGAGTGCAAGTTTGCAGCGGCCCAGCAGCCTTCCTTATCACAGACAAGGGCAAGACCTCATGCTTAAGAAGAGCAAGGGTGCAGGGCAATACAAAGCAAGCTGCAAATGCAGTGTTTTTCACTCACAGTAGCTGAAAGCATTTTAGTCCAAATTTTTGCTATCCATTACTGGGTTTTGGGGGTTCCCTCCCACCACTCTGAGCTGTATCGAACGACTTGGCTTACCTGGAGGTGCACTGTGCTTGTATTCTAGCTTGTGCTGTGGATTCTTCCTGCAAAGAAGAAAACAGTAAAAGCTTGATTTACCACCTTGTCCCATGCTTAACAAAGCCCAGAACTCCTTGGTATTTTATGGATAATTTTCATTTCTTTTTAAAATAAAATTCTGTGACCAGCGCCTTACTGCAGTGTCTCAGCTTATACAATGTAGGGTGGAAAAAAATCAGGTTAAATAAGAGTTCCTCTTGTTTCAGCATTAAAGAAAAAAAATAGATGGCTGATCAAAACCAAGAGATGAGATAGTTTCCAAAGTTGTATGATAAGATGCATTTGTTCAGCATAGTAAGAACTGATCCAATTATTTACTCTCACTAAAAATGAAACGAGAACRTAACTTCTGGTGCATTAAGTACAATGCATGCACAGTGCATTACAGGTCTGAGACATCTAGGCATAGCTTCCACATTCTGAAGCATAAGGCTACAAATTAAACAGTTCGGCAAAATTAAARAATTTGGAAAGAACTGCTTGTCTTGAAGATCACAGGGAGAGGCCACAGAAGAATTCTTTAGACAGATTACTCACTTCTGCAATATGCTGCTGCAATTCAGCAAGTTCAGTTTACAAGTCTGTATGTCTTATATAAAAAAATAGCATCAAAGCAATGAAAGAAAATTTAAAGTCAACTTACTCTTGGCTCTGCAATACGTGTTCCCCTCATTCAGGCTGTGATCCAGGTCATTAACACACTGATTGATCTTCCCCCCACAATTATCCAATGCTGCTCTAATGTTTTAACTTGGTCCAACTTACATTGTGCTAATCTGTGTTGTTAGTATATTAGAGGCTTTTCTCAGGGCTGCATGTTAAAGTAGTTTCAATTCGATTTATTTTTGTGCAGAAAAATTTAAAAAATTCTAACTTTGGAAGAAAACCAGTTCAGTTGTCCTAATTTTTGCTTCTGAAAATAAGCAACAATTAAAGCCCACTATTTAAGAATGACATACCATGTGACATGAATTGAGATGAATTTCTGCAGCTGCAGAATTTTTTGTATATTTTACAAAATACCCTTGCTGTGAAGGCTGCCTTGTAAAATCAGTTGCTTATTTATGTTTTCTTATTCTTCAAAGAACAGAGTAATACAGTTAGTCTTCAGTAGAAAAATCTTATTTTTATGTCAAATAACTTGTGACAAATTTACACACTTCAAGTTGATCTACAATTCTATAGCTACTGCCATCCCAAAGTACATTATGTGTGCAGTATAAGTGATAGTTATCTGAATAAAAAATGGAAATACAGCTTCCTATTAAATACACTGTACTGGAACAAAAAGAATTGCCTATTTCAGTGTTTTACTACTACTACGGTCAGCATCAGACCATTTGATCCCAACTCAAGGCATAGCATTTAGATCATTTAATTATGCTCCCTTCAAGTAGTAGCCAACAGATAAAGACAACAAAAATAACAAGAAAACCCTTCAAACTGCATCCGTGGCTTTGTTGAAAGAATTATCATTGCTTCATGGGTGCCTCCTTTCCTCTACCCCCAAAGAATGAAACACAGATTAAGAAATGATCAACTAATGCAGCACAGAGGTTGTCTTATCTGGAAGGAGAGTGAGTTTTGGTTTTGCATCATAGAATAGAATCATAGAATCATTAAGGTTGGAAAAGACCTCTAAGATCATCAAGTCCAACCATCAACCCAACACCACCATGCCCACTAAACCATGTCCCTAAGCGCCTCATCTACACGTCTTTTAAA
>JAYKAV010000123.1:26411-51045 GCA_035582835.1 Phoebastria nigripes
GCTGCACAATGGCTTCCAGCTCCTCCTGTTTGCCGCCCATGCTGCGTGCATTGGTGTAGACGCACTTGAGCTGGGCTATCGCTTTTGCCCCCAACAGTGGCGTGCCACCCCTAGGCTCATCTCTCGTGAGCCTGGTTTTATCCCCTTCCCCCTGCGAACCTAGTTTAAAGCCCTCTCGATGAGCCCTGCCAGCTCATGAGCCAGAGAAGTATCCATTGTACTCCTCAAAAAGTATGTTGGCGATTTCGTTACCGGCATAAACCCAGATTTCTCATCCTGAGATAAGAAATTAATCTCTCAGCTATTTTTCAGGAGAGACACACTTTTTCTGCATTAGCTGAATGTAACATGGCTTTTTCTTAAAAGCTACCCTCATTTTGTTATATTTTATAGAGAACACACTCTTTAGGATCACCACACTTTCTGGGAGAGAGAGGAGAAAATGTTTCTGCTCGGGCACAATCTTTATTAACAGCAGCCGTTAGTTTCAATATGCCCCCAAAGAAGTGCTATTGCCTCAAAATATATCCTTTTGTCCATTGTGTCAATTACACAGCAGTCATTAAACTCTGCTAAATAAAAGTGTAAAACCCAGACACTGAGAAACAAAATGCGATAAAACAATCTTCTGAAGAAAATCAACAGTGCTTAAAAGTAACTGCAGTCAGCCGTAAACGGATTTTATTGCTGTTACCTAAATTATGCTTTCTAACAAACCAAATACTGATTAAAATAGAGTTTTTGTTCAAAATCTGTACACCGGCAGGCCGGTGAAATTCCCACTGACTGGAAAAGGGGAAACATAACCCCCATTTTTAAAAAGGGGAAGAAGGAAGACCTGGGGAACTACAGGCCAGTCAGTCTCACCTCTGTGCCTGGGAAGATGATGGAACAGATCCTCCCGGAAGCTATGCTAAGGCACATGGAGGACAGGGAGGCGATTCGAGACAGCCAGCATGGCTTCACCAAGGGCAAGTCCTGCCTGACCAACCTAGTGGCCTTCTACAATGCAGTGGCTACATCAGTGGACTTGGGAAGGGCTACAGATGTCGTCTGTCTGAACCTCTGTAAGGCCTTTGACACAGTCCCCCACAACATCCTTCTCTCTAAACTGGAGAGGTATGGATTTGATGGGTGGACTGTCCGGTGGGTGAGGAATTGGTTGGATGGTCACATCCAGAGGGTGGTGGTCAACGGCTCAATGTCCAGATGGAGATAGGTGATGAGTGGCATCCCACAGGGGTCCATATTGGGACCAGTACTGTTTAATATCTTCATCAATGACATAGGCAGTGGGATCGAGTGCACCCTCAGCAAGTTTGCAGACAACACCAAGCTGAGTGGTGCGGTCAACACACCGGAGGGACGGGATGCCATCCAGAGGGACCTGGACAAGTTCGAGAAGTGGGCCCATGTGAACCTCATGGGGTTCAACAGGGCCAAGTGCAAGGTCCCGCACCTGGGCTGGGGCAACCCCTGGTATCARTACAGGCTGGGGGATGAAGGGATTGAGAGCAGCCCTGCCGAGGAGAACTTGGGGGTACTGGTGGATGAAAAGCTGGACATGAGCCGGCAATGTGCGCTCGCAGCCCAGAAGGCCAACCGTATCCTGGGCTGCATCARAAGAAGCGTGGCCAGCAGGTCGAGGGAGGTGATTCTGCCCCTCTACTCTGCTCTAGTGAGACCCCACCTGGAGTACTGCGTCCAGCTCTGGAGCCCTCAGCACAAGACAGACACAGACCTGTTGGAGCAGGTCCAGAGGAGGGTCACAAAAATGATCAAGGGGATGGAATGCCTCTCCTACGAAGAAAGGCTGAGAGAGTTGGGGTTGTTCAGCCTGGAGAAGAGAAGACTCCGAGGAGACCTTATTGCAGCCTATCAGTATTTAAAGGGGGCTTATAAGAAAGATGGGGACAAACTTTTTAGCAGGGCCTGTTGCGATAGGACAAGGGGGAACGGCTTTAAACTAGAAGAGGGTAGATTTAGACTAGATATAAGGAAGAAATTTTTTACGCTGAGGGTGGTGAAACACTGGAACAGGTTTCCCAGCGAGGTGGTAGATGCCCCATCCCTGGAAACATTCAAGRTCAGGTTGGACGGGGCTCTGAGCAACCTGATCTAGTTGAAGATGTCCCTACCCTGGGGGGGGCAGGCAGGGGGGTTGGACTAGATGACCTTTAAAGGTCCCTTCCAACCCAAACTATTCTATGATTCTACGATCTCGACAAATACTTTATCAAAATTTGAACTGAAAGTTACATATCAAGAATGACATGTAACAGTAAATTATTGTTTATATAAAGAAAGAACAGTACTACATGTTGACGAGTGAAAAAGTGTTGACTCTAGGTCATTGAATAGGTTCCAAAAGTCAAGTTTTCATCTTCACCAACTGAAATCACTAACAAATATTTTGCACAAACTTTGGTGCTTTAAAGGTAGCAGCCTGTCCACAGTAAATTCCAGAAAGCAGTGAGACTTTAGAAAAAGCCATAATGGTAGGCTACACTCAGGATTAACATCAAGAATTACTCATTATTCTATTGTCGTTTTGTAACTCCAGGGGAGAACAGTCTTAACCTGTAAAACAAGAAAAACCATTTTGTACAGTGTTTCTTACCTATAACAAGCTGTTCCATACGGACATTCAGGCCTGTTATCATTGTTATCCTGAGTTACGATCTCCATTTCATGATAGTCATCATCATTAGGGTGACTGAACTGCTGAAAGTGAATGGGATTCTTCCTGCAAAAGACAAATATATATCGAGAACTGACTGTTCCTTTTAAACACGAGAAGTGGAGATAAGAAAGGTGTTACTGAATCAGTGACAACTCATTTTTCTGTGGTTACATGAAGAGGAGCTTCTAATGTTTAACTTCATGCAGAATGTAAGACCTACTTTCAGGATAACAGAAGAAAAGCTTTGTCCCTGTACAGGCTGCAAAAGAGGTTAAAACACGAATTTTCCTATTCTCCATCAGCTTTAAGTTTCAGACCTCCAACACGTACACAATCTACTGATGTAGTCATATAGCATGGATCTTACTCAGTGGACAACTTGCTCAGTTACAACCCCCTCTGGAGCTATCGAAGTGCAATAGAAACTTCTACTTGAAGTCTTAGCTCAAGTTGGAAGGGCCAACATATGGTAGCCAAACAACTTCAGCACTAAAGACTCCCCACACCCTTGGGTTATCGCATATTAGCTTCAGGCAATCTGTCTCAACTAGTATTTCTGTTCTGTATGCAAGTTACTACTCACTTGAACACTTCAAATGCCAGCATATTATTCCAGATGGAGCAGTCTATTGGACATTAAATTGATTATGCTGTCAACTTTGGTTGGCTACCATGACGTTTTATTTGAAATATCAAATTACAACGATGACACAAAGTTGTACCATAAGACATAACAGCTCTGCACGTAGCTGAGTCACACCAATGTTAGTGATGAGAGCAYTTTACTAGCATCCACGACTTTTTGCTCTGCAACACTTAGACAGTTGAATCCAAGGTAAGCAAGTAGTGAATACAAATATATGCATCATTGAAAGAACATTTCTACTGCTTTTAGGCAATATGTTTGCATACACACCATACAAGACAAGGCAGCTATAAACAACACTACTTAGAGAAGAGTTTGCTTTATAAAACTTCTGTAAGCGATGTTAAAAAGAACACAGAAAAACAGGTTATTCAGGAGAAATTCATGTGACAGATCAAGACATAATACAAAATCATGTCAAAGCGAACATACTGGTACCAAAAGCAAATCTACTTTTTCCCTATGATTTCTTTTAGAGACACTTTTTTCCAAGCACAATATTTAAAAGCATGGAACGTGACATATTTTAATAAATTATTTTCCAAAAGACATCCACAAAATACTTCAGTGATTTACCGCACTAATTCCCAGAGTATATAATCTTCAGTGTGTTTGTGCAAATTATAAAAGTGAACTGCTTGCCTCAAGCAAGAGGAATGACAACTTTAAACTACAGAGTAATTACTGCTTTAATTTACACTTGTTACAGCTGCATTTAGAAACACAAAGCCAGAAACACGTATGTAGCTAGCTACATACACAACAGCTTCCTCATTGATCACAGGCATTCTTTCCTTTAAATTCACAACTACCTCTTATGAACCTTATAGGGAACAGGCAATGTTAACTTCAGCATTTCAACTACTACCATAAGGAAAAAAAGCTTCTGTTACAGCTTTTGCAAAATGATTACTTAAGCACTGTGAGCTCTACTAGCCATCCAGGCCTCCTTTTAGGCATTCGAAAACTATTAGATGTTTAGTATTAATACTTTAAATCTCCACTTGCCTGGTATCTTTCACTCAGGAAGCTCAACAAGCAAGCTACAGATAAACACTTCAATGAGCTACTTATCAAAGACCCAGTATCCCTTGGATCTATTTACATAGGTGACAGACTTCTTGTCCTGGTCTTTTCTGTTAATTTCTGCAAACTGTAGGGTAAGTAAATACTGTTTCACTAGAAATCATTGCAAGGTTGCATTGACCAGACATTTACTCTACCACAAGTTCTCAAGAAACATCACTTCTTACACCAATTCAGGCTGGCTGCCTACTTCTTTTCCCATTTAAAAATAAACAGGATGAAACCAAGTCATTTTAGAGGCTACTTGCTTTGTTTTCTAAATGCATAGAGCTAGCTTATTAGCAATATTAGCAAGAATTTTGAGTCATTTGAGACCAAATTCATCTTCTCAAAGGGATACAGAAGCAGCTAACGTTCTGTGAAATAATTTTTATATTTATTCCTACAATAAGATACATGTAGCATCATAGTCACCAAGGAAAGAAGGCCTAATAGCTGTCATTTAGCCAACCTATTGTATTTTAGGAGACATCCATTTCCTTTCAAAAATTTACTTTGAAACCCACTTGGACAAACACCAAACAGCCCTTATTGGAGAAGAGGAAAAAAAAAAAGAAAAAGGAAAAGAAAAGTAGTATGGGAGGAAGGAGGAAGAGAAATGAAAGGGTTTTGATTTACACTCCCTATCACAAGGCTTCAGGATTCTTTGGGCCAGTGGATGATGTTCCTCAAATTATATATTACCTGTGAAACATCTTAAATGTGTCCTACTTCAGATGCTCAGGACTAGTAGAAACATCATATTTTATCTCACCTTTACCCGGATAATTTGTACTTATTCCACTTCTATGTGTTGTGCAATGATATCCAGCAAAATAAATAGAAGCAGAGAACTGCATAGCTTATATTAAGCAAACATTTTTCCCTTCTTGCAAAAATCTAAAGCTTCTTCCTTTATTAAGGGTTTGGTTTGTTTGCAGTTTTGGGTTTTGGTTTTGGTTTTTTTTTTTTTTTTTTTTTGGGGTGTGGGGTTTTTTTTTTTTTTTTTTAGACACAAGATATTTGAGTTGTAAGAGCACAACATCTATTACACCATGAGTTGCACTCCAAAGTTAATTGGTTTCACAACAAAACCTGACTGCACAGGAATATGTTATTCATTTGATCAAAACAAAATCATTAAGCTTTACTCACACAAAAATTAACCAATTAAAAGCCTATTTTAAGAATAAAGATTTATGGGAGATTTGCCTTCTCATAAACATACTCACACAATTACTGCAACTTTCCTTTCACAGAAGCTCTGAATTTGTGTACTCACACTTCATGATGCAGAAAATTATGCAAATGAAACTGATAAAGTTCTTCAGAATCAATGCCGTCATCTCAAGCAGAAGTTGAGTATTGCTCAGTGAAATATTTAAGACCATTTTTTGTCTGTGCAGCTACCAAAAGCAACTTAAAAGCTTTTTCTAAAGCAACTTTAACTGATTAGGTCAGAATCCCTGGCTCTTCATAATCACACGCAGAAGACCCCTGCATCTCAACGGCTTATTTTCTCAGCTACTGAAGAAACTGGTAGTGAAAATGTAATGAATTGCCAGCACTAATTATAAAGCCATAGAATTCAAGCCTGAAGTTATGCTACAACTGCACGTAAGATGTTTGTAAGTTCTAAATTATTAGAAGACAGGACTCAAAAAGACAAGATGCAGGTCTTCAGCTGCCAGATTTACAAGCTCAAGGTGAAAGGAAAAATACTTATTTTCATAAACAAACAAACGAGCAAAGTATTTAGAAGAATGCACATACAAATCCAAAGGTTGGTTGAGCATGCCCTGCTTTGACAGCTATGGGAAAGATTTACACACACCCAGTCAGCAGAGCACTGTATTGCAGGCTAGCAAAAGGACAGAACTGTGGACAAAAATTGTGGGTTAGGGTTTTAGAGATGAGAGTTCAGGTCTACCGCACCCTTTCTATGCAGCCCTTGAAAAGGGTGGCTGGGTTTGGATTTATTTTTAATTTCCTATTCTAAGTTGGGAAAAACAAGCAGCAGACAAGAAAACAAACACAATACAGTATTCAAAGAGTAAGTTCCTTGACAACAAATATAGTCAGATATAACATACACAGAGCACTTTGCCTCCTGGTGGTAATAGCAGTTTCTTTCAATTTGGTAAAGCTTCAGGCTACCTCAGAAAGAGAATCTGACACTGAAGGACAATGACAAGAAGAATCCCTGGAGCAAGAGGTGTGCATCAAGCTTGATTCTTTCAAAAGCAGTATTTTCAAATTCGTAAATGAAGAAACTGAATTATGGCTTACAAAGTTATTTCCTAAATGTTTATGATATGTGTTAGAGAAATCTAATAAAATTAATAGAACTAACATTCAATCTTTTCAATTTGTGCTCTTTTACTAGGCACAAGTGCCAAAGTCATATCCAGAAGACAAGTATCTCTTAACAGGAGTTTACAAAATGAAGACTAGAACTCTGAAGAGCATTTAGTTATTGGATAAATGACATTTTGGGAATAAGAAACCTCACCTAGAAAAAAATTTTAAGGAAATGTTACAGTTACTAAAGCAGTACTCATTTAAGAAGTTGACTCCTACAGCACATCTTGTTAGAATACACCTTTCATGAGGTTAAAGTAACAAAGGAGAGGGAAACCAACGACCCATTGTACTCAAAAGAGCACTCAAAGCAGCCCCTCTTCCTTAGCAACTCTAAAACCTCGTTTTTGCTCAAGGAAAACACCACACGATGAAAAACCGAATACGCTATCAGTGTGTTCCTTCAAAGCACCCATTGACGTCACGCTTACGTACATGTTCTGTTAAAAATATGGGTAACTGCAATGACTTGCTTTACTCTAACATAGCTATCCCATCGATACAGAAAGGCTACTTGATGGTCTTGTATTAAAAGCAAACACGAAGACAGACTACAAAGCATATTTCTTTTGCTGGAAACAAGCAGGTTYAGTCTCATGACATTTCCTGAAGATCAAAGCTGATGTTTTTGATACTTCATCTTTACAAATTTCTCCAACAAAGTAAGATTTTGTTATGTGTTATTTCAGAGCATTCTTTTTTCTTATAAAGCAATACTTTCCAAAAGTATTGCTGCCAAACCTTTTAGAATAAAGACCCAAGAAGAAACGTGCACATGCAGACTCCTATTCCATATTATCTGTAACTAAAATTTGCGCTCCTAAACATTGGGAATCCTTCAGCATATCAGAGCATTAAATCAGCTTAACCCTCATACAGGGGAGCAAAATTAAAAGTAGCTGGAGCAAACTAGAGGCTGCACTTGTACTACTGGATCAGCTAACTGCCTAATAAAAGATGCTTTCATCATATTCATTAAGGGCAAAAATTGAGATATGTGAAAGAAAGCTACATGAAAACTGGAAGCCTGATGTGTTCATTAACACAACAGCTTTATGCTTTTGATTTACACAGTTATCTGCAGCATTAGGCGCACCAAACATAGACAAGAACCCATTTACTTGTGCTTGCTTGTTTTCTAAACCACCTCACTGTTTTTCCTATTGCTCAAGCCCCTTGGGGGTGGGAAATAATAATAATAAAAAAAAATAAAATCACAGGACCCACTGTTTCCTGGCTTAGCCTTATCTTTTGTGCTTACAATGTACATGGGTTTACCTAGAGCTCAAAACCTTCTCCTAAATGCAGTTCTCAGGTCATTGGTCACTTGCTAGCCTTAAGACCACCTCTAGAGTTGTATCTTCCCCTCGATATATCAACACATGGCACTCCAGATCTTTTCTGGGCAGAAGGAACTAGCAGAAAACCAGGCACTCAGCACTGATGTTTTGGAACTTCACTGGAACATTTGTATCCCACAGAAGATTTGTACAACAGATCTTTCACTGTGAATTGGGAGGATATGAGCAACAGAAAAAGAAAGAAAGAAAGAAAGAAAGAAAGAGGGGGGGGGNAAAAAAAAAAAAAAAAGGCAGCTCTTCACTTGTATTACCAAAGACGCTGACCAGACAAGGGTTAACATGGAGTTCGTAAGTATGCCTTGTTCTGTTTTTAGGGAAGGAGTGGAAGCTAATGAAAAACAGCAGACTGGTCAAGTTATAATAGAAGTAATTCTTGATTATTTAAGGAATGACAGATAATAAGTATTTTGAATATTCAGATCACAAAACATGCAATTACTTCAATAAATACAATCATCTTTTACAAAACTTTCATCTGCTAATAAAACAAGCCTACAGGGTCCATGCTGGGCATTTCAACCATTTACATCTCTTCTCCCTCCTGGTACACACAGCGGTTTTTTTTATTGAATGATTTTCTTTTTAAAATGGACCTTTGTTTCTTRTTTCCTACAACACTTCATCTTCTGATTTGTTGAAGTACTTCATCCCTTGTTTGGGTTACATTAGCAGTTAGCAAGATATCCTGGCTCTTCTTTTTATACTTTTAAAATTCTTGTCATGCCATTTGTTTCTCATCAGTCCCCTGCTTACCAAAAGATTTTTTTCAAATCAAAGCTTGTAACGACTTTACTGTTTTCTCTTCCATTGCCAATACATTACTTCCTATTAATAAGCTATCTTAAGCTAGTTTTAATTTTGCTTTACCTGTAACAGCCTGTTCCATACATGCAAGGTGTCCTCTTATGCTTGATCTGTTTGGAGCTTTCTGAAGCATCTGCACTTCTGGTTGAATCAGAAATCTGTGTCTCGTAATCCAGATTTGCATCAGGCTCAAGAATCCCTTCCTGGGCACCAAAATACTGGGAAGTCCTGCCCCCGTGAGCTTGTTGGCTTGTAGAACCAGTAATCTGCTCTTTGTTTTCTGTTTCCTCAATTCTATTTTCTTTACTGGAGAGCTGACCTACTCTTTTAGACCATTTACTATGCAGCTGCCTATCATTTTTTTCCAGAGAACTTCCAGGGTTTTTTGTTCCAGTCTTGCCACTTCCTTCCATGTTTCTCATGGTACTCTCAAGAGGAAATCCAGATGTATTCTGTGGAACAAGGTTACATTTTGAAGGACCTGAAAATTTACACTCTTCAGAATTAAAAGCTTTAAGGTCAAACCCTGCCTCATCTCATCATTCCTGTTTTCAAAAACAGAGAATCACAGAACAGCCCAGGTTGGAAAGGACCTCGAAAGAGCATCTGATCCAGCCTTTAAAATCTTCTACTCCACTTTCCAAAACTCAACTTAGCTGCTAAATACAGCTGCTGAATGAAAGGCTCAAGTTAAGAACACACACGCACAATTTAAAGAAAAACTTAGCCTAGAGCTCCCGTCCTCAGCTTCAGTTCCCTCACAACACAGTCAGGCTCCTCTCTCACCACCTCAGTTTGTGAATAGTCTAAGGGCTTTAGTTTAAATTTACTGTCAATTAAAAGTACTGCTCCTGAAAAATGAATGGGGGTTATACATGTGAAGATATAGTAGACTCTGGAAGAATGTACATTCCTATACAAGAATCAATTTTAATCCCTTAAGTACCAAGATATATGGAATATGTGTATGTTTATCTATGTATGGGAGATATATGGGAACTCATGATATACACCTTGAGCTTAATCCCACCCCAATACATCTTAAAGGCTTCAGCTCGTGACTCTAAATCATAAAACAGTTCGTCAGTAGATACCATCAGGCAATGATTTCAGTTTTGACAAATACTGCATTTTAAATTTTAGAACACACGTACATTTAAAATAAGAGATGTGTGCTTTAGAAAAAAAATACAAAATACATAACCAAGACAAGAACATTGTGCCGACAACCGAGACATTATCTGGAAGCACACCTATATTGAACCCTGAACTACTTTGATACATTACAGAACTATTCAAAGGTCTCTGCTCTCTACAGTTTATTATGTAAGTTCCCCCTCCAGTAAATTTATACTTAGTTTACACGGATGTGTTTGGCAGAGCTTGAAATCAGCTGGTGGTTTCCTATTTGCTTTTGTTCCTTTCAATACAAGCCTCATAAAATGTTAACCAAAACCAGAGACAATTATATTTGAGCAGCAATGCGATTAAGAAAGGGCAAAGTCAGCATTAATATCAAATGATTGTGACAGCAGCATATTTAGTAGTCAAATCAGAGACAAAGGTGACTCTCTTATTGAAACTCCCAAAATAAGGCTCAGCAAACAACTGCAGCTTAGGAAATAAGGACTAATTTGCCACTCCCACTTGTGACTTCTCTACTACGTACTTCAATCCGATGCCTATACTGTATATAATGAGACTAAACACTTTCACATTTATTATGATGACTAATTAAAAAAACAGGTTGCAATCAAGGAAAACCAAAGACCACAGCACTATTGGCACTTGTTATAACACGTATATGACCTCACTGCCATCTGGCAGCTGCTGGCGCTTAGAAAAATTAAGATTCTCTTTACCTCCTGCCCTACAGCAGATTTTCTCAATCGCCTTAAATATGACAGCAGGAGAGTGATTTTGGTTTTGATACCAAAATTCCAATCTTTTAGAGCTCTCTATGATTATTGCTTTTGCTTGCACTAACCCATTATTTTTTCTGCAAGGTTCTGAAGGCAATTTCTTACACTGCTCGAGATAAAAATGATTTATGAAATTATTAGGAGAAAATAAGTAAGGCTTCATACTTACAAATTGCAAAATGAAATAATTCATTATGTAGTCACTCACCTTATAATTTGACAAAGAGAAAATAGCACTGCAGCTGGTATTACTGTACCTAGCCAACAACAAAGCTCACCACTCAGAACACTTTTTCAGATTAAAAGATGCCACTATGTTATATCAAAACTACCCTGAACGGTATGCTTTCCACGAGTAGATCATTTCAATTAACCTTAAGATTTAATTAAAAAACAAAACCAACCCCCAATTGTTTTCAGTGTCAAAACCGATGAAGCATACCAAATAATAGTATTTTAAGTATTTTATCAGATCCTAGAATAGATCCAGGCAATTCTAATGCTAGAGATTAGAAACACCTCCCCAGGTTGTTCACTTAAAGGAAAAGTCAGTGAAAGCCTCACCTTGCTCTCACCAGAATATGTTTTATTTGTCTTTGATAATGATCCTTCTTTTTTCACTATTAGCAGGGTGCTATCAGTAAGCATTTAACTGCCTATAAACGCAGCTGTACTTTAAAGACACACAGACACATTGACCAGCTGGACTGAAGTGTCAGTTCACTCATTGCCACAGATCGTTTTGGATTTCAGATTACTTTTTTTTCCTTTCCTTTTTTTGACTCAGACTTTGAGATAGTGGCATAAGCACACTCCCTGCTACCTTTCTTCAAAACGTAGCAGTTGCTAAGCCACATACCATAGTTTTCTGACCATAAAACTTCACCAACTAGAATGGCACTAGTTTGGGCAAAGTCCAGTGTTGCATTACATCAGTGTCATACCATCACCTATCCCTAAAGGGTTCTTGGAAAAAGAAACCACACACCAAGCCACTCCTAGGACCAGTACTTTGGCCCATGTCTTCCAGCCTCTTGCTGTAAAGCTGAAAGTCTAGTATTTCTGTGGAACATTCGGGGCCTAAATCCCAGATCCCGAGAAGGAAGTACAGAAAACCAAGTCTCTGAACGCTTCCAGGATCCTTGCTGTAGAGCTGTCCAACAGACTGGCATTTCAAAACAACTGTTAAACAACAAATCACAAGCAGAACACATAGTTATGTTGTAGACCCAACCTTCAACATGACATTGCCAATTACATTCTCATTTTTTTTAAATACCATGGTTCTGCCCTGAGCCAAAAAATTACCTGAGACGAAGGGACGGGGATGAAAAGACAGCTCCTTTTCCCTCGATCTTGCTCTTCTCCTTCAAAATCCTCTATAGTTTCTTCAGAAGCTAATCTTTTTTTCTGCTGCACATTTACTTCTGATTTTAATGACTCCATATTACCTTCTCCCCTTCCTTGGCCTTTTTTCATTCTACTACCTTAAAAGAAAAATAAAAGGGTACTTTTGGAATGCAACTTTTTACAGTGAAATCCTGATCATATTAGAAATATAAAGCTACATCAAAGCAGCACACTGGGCAAAAAGCATGAGAAATAGCAGCATTTGTCCATGTGCTGTTTCAACAACACATTTTTCACTTCCCACTTACAGGAGTGAAAAGTATGTTTCAGAATGAAACAGATGTTTGAGGGGGAAGTTTGAAGGAAAACAATAAATATGTGGCAAAGGATATTCTGGACTGACTGTATCAATATGACTGACAATTTAATTTACACAATAGGAGCTGATCAAGTAAACCATACATCCAAGGATGACTTTTACCACAGACCTTTCAAGTATGTATCATTTCGGACTACCAGTTTATACACACAAACATCAATTAATTAGGACATGGCAAAATCAGGCTATGCCCACTTGCCTAGTCAACCACATCGTGGTTGATTATTTCATCAGCCAGTAACCGATAGAAAGACAGCAAACATCGTGCCTTTCGTTGGAAAGCTTCACATCCCAGAAAACTGTAAGTTCTCTGTACTGAAGTAGTATTTTCTGGATATAGAGCTGGCAGACAGCTAGGGCCATTGTACCGGTTTTGTTATAGCTCCATCTGCTGCAAAATGCATTCAGAATGAAGATACTTGATGCCATTTTGCAAGACTTCAAAAACTCTCCCCCTTCAAAAAATACAGACATGCCAGAGACATCTGTAGGAAGCAAGGAATTTTTCCAAATGTCAATGTCCGACTTCAAAACAACAAATCTGTGTTCCCTTTCCAGTAGGAAGACATACAGAAGAGAAACAAAAGGGCAGCCTTTTCATTTTACTCTCTTCCTTTCTGTCCAGTATCACCCTAAGAAGATGCAAACCATTTCACAATTTTAAGGAAATATGAGATTTGCAGAAGAGATTGGTTGTTTTATTAAAGCAGCCCATTCTAAGCTGGAATCATTATCTCATGTAATGAATTTTTAAACAGCTCCAATAGTGTTCGTATGTATCCCTAGCTCCCTCAAGATCAGGCCTTCAACAGCMCACAGATACCCCTTGCCCAAACAGCTCCAAATCTCAGCACCTACGTGATCAAAGTGTTCAGTCTTTGAAACAAATATTATATACACATATATAACAAACATTATAGTAGTTGTGGAGAAAAAAAACCCACCCAAAAAACCCCCCAAAACCAAACAAACATAAGAAAACAATCACACTAGTGCAGAACTCAACATAGCCAGCAGAAGTCCTCTGGTACGTGCAATTTTTACATCCGACAGAATAAGCCAGCAGGGAACAGTCTAGATTGGGGGGGTGGGGGGGAAGTAAAGTTTCTTTCGTTTCTTATAGATTTCTCAAAATCAGCTTTTGAGGAAAGGAATAGGCAGGGTAGCTAATAGCATACGACAGAGGTGTTTAAAGCCAGAATCAGCCAGGTCAATCCATCTAGACACCTGCATTTACTACAGGAGATAAGAAGCAATTGGTCAGACACTACATGAAGTACTTCTGCAGGCCTGCTCAGGCATCAAGAGCCAAATTTTTCCATTACACCATCTCAGCAGAAATAGCAGGTGGAAACAGAGGCATTAAAGAATAGCTGTTGGACACAGAGGAGCGGGGGGACACACACCAGCCACAGTTCATACACTTAGACTGACCAACGAAGGAAACTCAGCAGTTAGCACCTAAACCACCTCACCACAGAACACCAAGCAGGGTGAGGCGTGCTGCCTTCAGCACAGAGAAAGACAGAAACGCTGGGGGAGCATTGTTAATGTACACAGTCATTTTCCTTCTCTCATTTCTGTAGTCCTCCAGTTCCATCGATAAAAGTCATCAAAGCAATAAATGCCTTGCGATAAGTTTGTCAGAGAATGTCTAATGGTAGTTTTAGAACTCTTTACAAGCTCCCAGGACCAAAGCCGGACATGCTAGAAAATTTTCTGGGGATTGGGCCAACGCGACACCCTTCTGTCTCCCGTTGATAGAGACTAAACACAGTATTCTGCTGCTGTTACCTCTGATACACAGTGGTAGAAGTTTATCGTACATTCAGCAATTTCCTTTTGCGGGAAGGACAAGCGGGAATGCAATACTATTTTAAGCGTCATACTAGAAAGAAACTACTATAATGTGATGAACCGCACCTCCTAGGAAGAAACTTTGGACTAAATGACCAAGTCTGATTCAGTCACAGTTAAAAATAAACTAACACACACCACCACCCAAAAAACCCCACCTTTAAAACCTGTGAAATTAGAAGAATCTAAATTTAGAAGGGCAATCAGTGACTTAAGCGTGGAAAAGGCTTGGAATTAAAGGCACAGAAACTACCTAGAATTTACATACTAAACAAAACAGCTGAGTTTATAGGAAAGGGCTCCAGAACATCAGATGTTCAGCTGTCCAAAGAGAGTATATTACCTGGCACAAAAAAAAAATAACAGAAAGAAAATCAACTGATCAGAAAGAGCTCTGTCACACCTGTAGGACTGATGACAAAGGAGACAACAGAAGTCAGTCTCTGTCAGCTGGCAGGCACAGAACACAGAAAGAAAAGTAACAAATTAATACTTTCTACTACCACGATTATAATTTAAGAAAATTAGATCAAAGCACGTAAGTGTACATTGGTATGCAAACATACTACGCTGCAAACCTACCTCCTTTCATTACAGGCTCAAAAATTCCCTGAACCAGGAGGTCTCTTTCCAGCATCCAAGACGGAAGCACTCTCCTTCTTTGAATAGATTTTGACTGTTCACTTTCATTAGCATTATCAGGAGGAACCTGAAACAATATTTATTGTTTAGTACCTTTCTCCAGTTACAAAAGAGGTGGAAAAACTAGAACACAAGTTTGTACACAGTTATGTCCTTCAAATGCAGCCTAGACAACTGCCTACTTTTTGGATAGTGCCCGTTGCCTTTTTTTTTTTTTTTTTTTTTTTTTTTTTAAAACAGTTCCTACTCACTCAGAAAAACAACATCTATAGAAACCTTCATGTAGTAAAAAAAAAACCTCCTCAGACCTTTGGAGTAAATACCTAAAAGGCTACGACTGGAAGTTTCATAGAAGAGCTATGATGCTATAGAGTTTCAACACCTAGAAATACGAGAAAAAGGAGGTTTACCAAACAAATGCCTATTTGTCAGAAAAACAGAAAAGTCTTGCTAGCATTCTCTCAATTCTTTTCTCCAGAAAGGAACCACACTCTAAGCAAATTAAATACACCAAAGTCATGTTCAGTACATATTTATGTACTGAAAGTAATACTATCAGTTTGAATCTCTACTTACTAAAAAGGTAAGTATCCATCCCAGGAATCTCAGCTACAGTAAAGGCCGACGCTTCATTTGTTGTACGTAGTTATCTACTGTACAATGTTGTTACCCAATGAGTCCCTTTTAGCACTATGTTGCTGGATACACAACAGAAGACCTAAGAAAAATCCCACTGGCTCCATACACTATTTATCAGACTGTCTGAAAGCCATTTTCACTCAGCAACATTTAAAAAAAGCCAAAGATGCTCGCTTTGAAAACTCTATTTTGCTGGACAAGATGCCGGCTGCCAGGGAAAAACGGGAGGGTTATTTACCTGTGTGTTTGTATGGATCTTGACAACACAACTCCATCGCAGCTGGACGATTCAAATGAAATGGACTGCTAGTACGCTATAAACAGATATTCTAGCCAGCACAAGGTATCTACGGTCCAACTGCACGCTCTCCAGATATAAATTTCTGAGGCTTTTAGGCTGGTTGGGAGAACAGTCATTCATTCCCCTAGGCCTTCCCAGGTACTTACAGCACAGTTACTGATACAGACCGGAGACCAGAACTAGACTTTGTTCTGTAGTACTGAACTCAGCTACCATATTGTTAGTTCAAAATATTCCTGTAGCAATAGCAATTTTTATATATTCCAGGGAACCAATTACTGAAGTGTAATTATCATAAACATAAATACACAACAGAAATATATTTATATACTTGTATAGCATACGATCCCAATCAATAAAACAACAGATATTTTGAGCATATGACTTTGCCAGAGTTTACTTCTCAGGGAAAAATAGGATTTAGAAAACAAAACACCTTTACTTCATTTTCAACACATGCTTACAAACATTAAATTTAATTTAAAAATTAAGCACCCACCAAGTGTCTGGAAGTAGCGTCATTTTTTCTCATTTTTGCGGTTCCCTGTATCTCAGAGTTGGAACATGCTGGTTCTATTAACGATGGACTACAAGACATCTCAACAGGATGAACAGTTGGTCCTTCTTCTGCATCAGCCTCCTGATTTTTTTTCTGAGAAAGCAAATTCATTTTTAACTAGTCAAACTCATCATGAATATAAACACGTACTTTCCACTTAAACACAGAAGTTGGTCTGAACGTTTGCCATTAATACACTTCTAAATTGAACGTAATATACTCTCACATCAACTTACAGAGGAAATAAACATGCCTTCCTTTCCACCTTCCACTGAAAGTATTTTAAACCAAAGATTTTCCAATTGCTGCTGGCCCCTACTGTACTGTGTTTTGGTTTTTAAGTACATAATTTATACTAGTCGCTGCCATGACAAAACTTTGAGAAAGCTGAAATTACAGCTTAGAATTTGCTTTACCGTAAATCTGTGCAACTCCTCAAAATTTGATTCTATACTAGAAGTCAGATAACAACGTTAAGACACAGTTTTCAGGATCAGATGCCCAATGAATCCGGCACTTCTTGTTAAGTTCTCACCAAAGGCTGCAAGTCCGCATCTCTGAGGTGACACCACGTACTCAGGTGCTTGAAGCTGGTTTTAAAAGCCTCAGCTCAGAGCCACCACGTCTGAAATGCTTTTCAGTCGTGAAAGTGCGCTGAAACTGCAAGTGTTTTTCCTTCAACGCTTTGCCCTTCCGCTAGTCAATTCACTAGCACAAAGGATTAGGGGGGAAAAAAAGTCTAATTACCGCTGTACTCACTGCACAGCACCACTTGGGAGTCACTGTTGTCCCCTCCACAGCTTTTTTGCATCAGGCACACGCAGACCAGCTGAACTTTTCTTTCCATCGTGAAGAGAAACACGAGAGACCGAGCTCTGCCCGCCCCCCTTCCCAAACAGGCCCCTCCAGCTGCTTCTCGAGAGGTTTCGGTTCTTCCACGGGTTCCCCCCGCCCTCTCCACCCGCGATGGAACCGGCGGTGCAACGAGCCCGGACCCGGCGCTCCAGCTTATGTCCCTCTAAACACAGTGGATCAAGACACAAAACAACCCTGACCTCGGGGAGCGGGGGTGTCTGCAGCACGCCGGTGGCGGGGAGCGGCCTGCAGCGGCGCTGGGAGCTGCGCCCTTCCCCTCACGGCAGGCCGGGGGGCGAGGCCGCAGCCGGGCCCCTCGGAGCGGGCGGCCGCGCCAGCACGCAAAGGGAGGTGTCGTTATCTCGGCGCCCGCGGCTCTGCTTCCTAGGGACGGGACCGGCCTTACCTCGGCGGGTGCCGCCGCCGCCGCGGGGACGGGGCGAAGCCCGGCAGGAGCCGCCGCCGGGACTCGCCCGAGGGCCGCTGGCAGGCGGACGCCGCGTGATGACGTAGCGTCTTACGTCACTCGCCGCCAGAGCGGCGGGGCCGCACCGCCTCTACGGGCCCGAAAAGCGAAAGACTCGCCTTAAAAACCACCGACACCCCCTCCCCGTGCCGTGGCGTGACGCAGCGGCCAGAAGGCAGGGACATGCCGGCAGGCGGAGAACCGGCCCCGGGTGCTGCTGGCCGCGGCCGCCCGGAGACGCAGCGGCCGCGGTGACGGGGGGCGCCCTCCCCGCCCCGAGGCCGCGGGGATGGAGGGGGAGCGCTCTGCCGCCGCGGGACCCGCGCTCCTCCCTGCCGGCCGGGAGAGGAGGGGAGGAGGAGGAGGCCCGGCCGACTTCGTGGCTCTCCTCCCTCCGGAGGTCAGCTCTCGGATTTTCAGCGACCTGGACGTTGAGAGCTTGTGTCACGCGGCCGTGACGTGCAAGGGCTGGCACCGCGTCATCGAGAGCAACGACCGCTTATGGAGGCACCACTGCTTGAGCGTGAGGGCTGTCTGCCAGCGAGAGATCGACTGCGATCGAGGAAATGGATATTCCTGGAAGGTAAATTTAACGTCAGTGACGTAATGTCGGCAGCGTCGAGGCTTCTGGGATTGGTAATAGAAATATGTAAAGAAATTACATCACATCTCATCTGTCCCAAGTTAATGGGAGAACCACTGTAATCACAGTGTGGCTCGGTAGTGCACCCCAACAGCTGGACATCTGGTTAAACACCGAGAGATGAAAGCAAGGCTGTCCTGTTTCCTACCCTGGACCACATCTGGCTGGCCTGGCACACACACCCCATTTAGTCCTCACCCTGCCCCGCACGGCCTCAGCACTGATATTCATCATAGCAAAGTCTGCACAGCCCTAACATGGAAGAAAGCCCACAACCCAGTAGACAGGGCCAGCGGGGAGAAGACAACATAACCCCCGCTAGGCAGTGTGTGCTCTCTGGTTGTATTTCGTGGGAATAGTTGTGCTGGTGAGGAATGACCTCCCGGAAATTCATCCTGGGTAGCTCTGCCTCAGTACGCCTTGAGCGACACGCATCCAGGAGAAAAAAATTGGGGTAGAGAAGAGGAAATAAGCAGGAGCTCTGAGAAGCTGTTTTGAAACTCTCCCCACGCACACTCCCAGTTACAGATGCTCTGAGGAGTTAGGAGCTGAACGTGCTGGAAAAATCTATCACTGTCAAGTCCAGCCTGCAAGCTGAGGTAGATCAGGAAAGGAATGGTTTCACAGTTCCTACTCTGGACCAGCTAGAGAGTGATCCCCACCTCATTTTAGCTGGTGTGTTTGGGAGCAGGGGGGCGGTGGAGGGGTGAAAAGAGAGAAGCGGCAGCGAAAAAAACAAAAACAAAAACCCACAGTTCTGGATTCTCACATTCAGTAGAGTTGTTTCAGTATGAGGCAAAGCCACGAGCAGGTAGTGGTTGCCCTTCGAATGTACAGATCTTGCTACTCTTGCACAGGAATTTCCAGAACTCCCTGCACTGATTCTCTATTTTATCTGGAGAGCATTTGAAGTAGAAGCAACAAACACACCGAGTCAGCATTTTCTTGCACTAAAAGGTTGGCTGAAGAGAAGAATCCAGCCAGCCTGCATTAAGAGCCCAAACAAGAGTTAAAGGTCACAAATAACCTAAATAGGAAGAGAAAGTGAAAGGCACCTCCTTTTAAGGAGTAAGGAGGAAGATGAATTCCTGGTTTAGGGTTTTCATCTTGACCCTCAAAGAATTGAGGCAAGACGTGATTTTCCACCCAACTTAGAACAGAGAAGGTGGAAGTAGACCAAGGTCTGCTTCTTGGCAGCAGTGCACCTTCCTGGGCTTAGCGTCTAGATATCCAAAGACACGTTCCAAATCCTTTTTCTAGCATTACTCTTCCAATGCAAAACTTACTTGTATTGAATGGAACTTAAATCAGTTCATTTCCAAGATGTCAGCTGTCTGTTTTTCCATCAGATCACATTACTGAGAAACTACTGGAAAAGCAAAGTGAAGCAAGAATGGCTGAGCGGGAAATACAGCAACATTCCTTCACAAAACAGCTTGCCAGAGAAAAGCATGTATCCGATGGACGTCGACACATGGGGAGAAATCCTGGAAGCAGAACTTGAGAGATGAGAAACCACTGCTGGTTCTTGCAACTCAAGAACCTTCTATCAACAACTCACAGACTGCCAAACTGTAAATATTTTGCCATTCAAAATCAGTTGTGTTTGCAAACATATGATGAAAGCTTCTCAAAAGATTTACATCTTTTTTTCATTTGCACTTTATCTGATTAATTTTCTGTAAAATTCTAAATAAGACTAAATATTCAGTTGTAATTTTATATTTGTAAATTTAATGTTCTGCTGTATTGTCAAAACGATGTTGATTGTACTTTCAGTTTGCACTTTTTATTTTGGAAGAGATGACTTTAAAAAAAAAAAGTGTGTTTGACTTGAAAGTGTATCATATCAGCAGCACAACATGACAGCCCACAAAGGAAGGCTGGGGAAGGGGCAAATCCAGACATAGGAAAGAAAAGAAGAGGACAAGGCAGCCACCTCAGCATCAGCTGAACATTCCCAGTGCCCATCTCAAGGGACAGCCCTCACAAGGGTCTTCTCTGAACCTGCACCGACCAAGGTGTTAGTGCTCGGCAGCGCTGCATTTCCACTGCCCAGCTGTGGGATTGCTGGATTAGGACTCACGCATGCAGGCAACAGGCAGGATTGAAGCAGCCATGTAACTAACAGTCTCTCTGCCATTAGCTATGCATTTTACTCATTTGCGTGATGAGGAGTAGAGCAAAATTTATTACTTTAAACAAAATAACTCGGATAACCATACAAGATAACACAACCTCATATATTTTTGTAGTCAGGCTAAAACACATTCAGAAACTCAGTTTTTTCCTATGTGATGATCTCCCATCACACAGACCCCACTTTACCAGCACCAATTTTTGGCACCGACTTTAAAAACTGCTGCTAGTAAAAGAGGAGATGCCTGTCACATTACTCAACATAGAAGTGACCACAATTATTACAATTCCGTTTGAATATCGCCTTTCCCTACCTACTTTGCACTAAAGAGTAAAGTAAGTAGGAAAACCCTGGGAAGGTCCCTATTGCTTGAGGTATTCCTACAAAATTCAGTCACCAATCTAGGACCAATTTTCTATAGAAAGACTTTTATCATGCTTACGTAATTTAGTTAATATGAAGTGATTTCAAATCAACTACTGCGGACTTTGGCAGAGGACCTTCTGGCAACGTAAAGACAGAAGTGTCCTGTCATGAACATAAGGTTCAATGGCACTAGATCAGGCCCCTATTAGATAAAGAGTTTACTTAAATGAGGTCCAGCCCTTACCTTTAACGGGGCCCAATGACACTAGATGGAGCAGTAGAGCAGTTTTGCTCTGAAAATACAGACCATGGTCCTCTGGGCTAAGATGCAGTAGCGTTTTTTGTTCCATGGTGCTGGTGGTTAAACAAACCATTAGTTTAAACTTGCTTCCAACTTATGCGTTTTTATTTTCTCACAATTATTTAACCATTGCAGAATATCTGGTGAAAATATCTAGTATTTTTTACTCCCCTTTATTGCAAGTGTCTGGGCTCACAGACTGTTTGTTGTAGGTGCCCATACCTATAGGCCAAGGAAGAAACAGAACAGCCAGGTGAAACTGGTAGTTCTAAAATGCTTCCAAGAACAGTATGTTACCTGATCCCTTTTCTAGTTTGGAGCATTCAAGAGATTTCATCAAAACTGATCCACTTCCCTCAGCCTCCTGCATTTTCCCCATTAGAACAGGTTTTCAGTTCATAAGCACAGTATCTTTTCTAAATCATAAGTAGCATATCTAATTGAGACAGCTTTCTCATCAACAACATTGTGTGACACGATGCAATGACTGGATAATGTTTCTTATACATCTTTTGTAATTTATTCCTTATAGGTAAGTGTTAGTCCCAGAATCAGGACCCCATTGCACCAGGTTTTATAAAGATGCGTAGCCTCTCTCTTTACTGCCAAAAGAGTTCACGCTGTTCTTGTGGGACGACTACTACGTTAGCCAAAATGGATGCAGTACCCAAAATTCACTGAAGTTTCTGCTATCACCCTGCTGCCAAACATGGCTGATGTGTAACTCAGAGTAAAGAGCATTGCTAAGTGTAGTGGGTGTAGCACAAAGCTCAATGAAATGCAAACACTGCTTCCTTTATTATTAGCTATTCTGCTCTAAGATTATATCTAGTTAGCTCAAAGTAAAAAAAAAAAAAAAAAAAAAAAAACAAAAAACACCACACCCAAGCACAACAGTTTTTCCACTGAAGGTGCTGCCTCACTCCCTGCTCACAGTATCTTCTACGCTGAATTTAAGAGAGCTAGAAGTGAAAAAAAGTGCATATAAATTAATAAAGAAGAAAATAATACTAGCAGTACATTCTCATCACCTCAGGAGTACCCAATTTATTAATCATGAGACAGGAAAAGTGCACAATAATGGATGTAGTCCCTCACCCTTCTCCTCGTTCAGCCTCCTCCTGTTACCTCCAGTCTCTCTAACTCCCAGACATTTATCCCCTCTTTCTGACAGCCCTTCAGCTGTAAGTTCTCATATATTTGTCTCAGGATACAATTTTTAAATAGAATAATTATTCTGGTATAAATCCTGACACACAGTTGTTTCACTGTGCACTTAGCTGTAGCTTTTCCCCATTCTCGTACGAGCATAGGAATCGCCAATATCTGTCACGCCTCTACCTCTCTCCAGAGCAGGTGGCTGTGCCTCTTTAAACACACCAGGAGTTAAACACTCAGCTATGAAATTAGACAAGGCCTAGATCTTTAAACCTGGAGTAGCAGTGCTTTAAGTTTCTCATGAAAATCTATTACAAAAATAAAAAACCCCAAGTATTTAAGTACAAGTTCTCACAAAAACAAAGCTTGCTTCCCCTCCCAACTCCGAGTCCCTCCTTTAAGGGTTTTAATTCCTCCTGGAGATTTTATTATATCAATTCTGGTCTTCTGTTCCTGCCCCCCTCTGCCCCTGCATCACCTACTCCGCCTCTCAGCTCCACTGCAGGCTGGATGTACTCTCTTCCCTTTAAAGACACCCCAGCAGCATCCATCACTCCAGTGGCACTTCCTATACCAGCTGGTTTGGGCTCATCTCCTTCCCCTCCTACCTGCAAGCAAAAACTACTGAAATGCCAGTGACAGGAAGACCGTACCGGTGGCTAAATTAGCGCTAATGCATAGATATCCTTCCCCAGAGAGCGTCCTCAGCAGCTAAGGCCACACGTGTAAAACCCACCTACCACCCCAGCACACGCGCCAGCTAACCTCGCACCGAGGTGGCTAGCGAAACCATTTTTCCGCTCCAGTGCCCAGCTCTCTTACCCCTAAGTTTTTGAGGAAGTGGAAAGTTCTACTGTAGCAAACCCCACTGACCTTCTCACTACGTACACATGCCACTTCTACCCTCCTACTCGGAAGATGTCAGCTGTAGAAAGGTGCCCGAGGCACCCATTGCCCAGGCATCCCATTAGCCACACGGCCTTCCTGCCTTTCACCGTCCTGCCCACCCAGCTTTCCTAAGACAGAGGCGCCTTTCGAGAGAGCACGTGAAGTTTGTGCGGTGCACAGCAAATAGGATGTCCTCCGCCTACACACCCCAACTATGCAACACAGGCTCAACCCAGCCAGGCTTCTGGGATGAAAAAAAGTTTCCCTGCTGCACAAAACGTCCCAAGCTGCTGCACACAGCTGGACATCAAAATGCCCAACACTGAAGCTCAACCTGAAGTCCCGTGAGGTCAGTATTTTACTTCTGCATTTCCAAAAACGCCTGTGGCGTCAGAACCTTCCTTGCAACTACTCAGTATTGCAGTGCTCCATTTTTGAAGGGAGGAGCTAACAGTGTGGCTTTACTTCATCATGGTGCAGGATGTGGCTTTGGGCCATTGCCACTAAGAGTCAGACTAAATGAAGAAGAAAGCACGAGGCGTTTAATCACTACAGACTTTTCTTCATTAGACCACTCAAATTTCAAAGCAAATTTTGTCAAGAGAAGTGTTTCTCCTGATAGGCAGGCACTAACATTTCATGTCTCTATCCTGCTCATCTCTGGAAGGTCCCAAGTGACAGAGTTATCCCAACTGAAGACAGAATAGTTGGGCTCAGGACTGGGATCAGTTGCTTCAGCCTACGAGAGCTGACAGGTAATAAAGGCATATAGATGGGAGGATTTGGGTGGTGGTGGTGGTGTTATTTTCGCTCCAAATGAACTCGGGTRGAGGCATATCAGATTCCCAAGAGCATCCTGACACTTTGCGGTTGTTTGTCAGCACATTGCTTGTTCAGAAAAGTCTGTCCCCAAAACCATGGAAGAAATCACCTGCTGCATTTAACACCGTGAGTCAGCAGCAGCTTCTGACCAGCACAACAATGCTAAGAATTGGGGGTTGGTGGTGTGGGCTTTTTTTCTTTTTCAGGCCTCAGTGCTAAGGGCTAGGACCCACTTCTACTACTCTGGCAAACCAAAAAAACCCGAGCTACAACTGTGGGTAGAAGGGGGAAAAGGAGAGAGGTGATGGACAGCAAACTCAGAGGTCCTGGGGGACCTACCAAGATGAAACCCGAGAGGATAATTCTATGTACCAGGACAGCTGCCTGCAGCCACCTCTAACTTCTCAGAATCGTCCTGTCCAATAC